>CM076652.1:26458449-26493790 GCA_038496675.1 Rachycentron canadum
ACATCCTGAGCACAGAACAAAGTCACACCCTCTTTGTTGTAATCTGATTGTCTCTATGTTTGGTTTTGCTAATTGGACTGAGAATGTAGGATGTTTGTGAGTTTGAGACCCTTCTGTTTGAATACACAGGCACCGCCCACACTGTTGAGCTGACAGTGGGCAGTATGGAGCACTCAGGTGAAAGCGGTTCAGGTGAAATCAATCTTTCTGAATTCCCTCCACTAAAGAAACTACTTTTTCATATTAGAAGGGCTCAGACAAAGAGAGACGAGACCAGAGCATAGGCCGACTGCTCAAATCCCAGTTGGCTAGTGGACTATCAAAACATTCGCAAAAATCCATCAATGCGATTGCAGATAAATCCAGGGCAGCATGTCTTTCCAAGTCAAACTGCAGTCAGATGCTGATTAGCCAGTGGACGTCAAAACATCCAGAAAGTTTTTCATGGGGATTAAGTCCAAGGCTGAATTTCTTTCCCTATCAAATCATCATCAGTCATCATCATCATCAATACTGCCCTGGTTTTACAGAGATGGGGAGCCCTAGGAGCTGCTAAGAACCAGCCTTTCTTCTCCTCCATTGTCAGTAGCTAGATGCTACGCAATGTTACATGTCTGTTTTCATTAATGACGGCTACAGTAGCATGATAATGTAAGATGATTTATCGTTACCAATATTATTAGTTGGTTGTGCAAATGTTGCTACCACTAGCTGGCTTACTGTGGAGCATATCACAGCAATTCTAGGGTGGGCTAATGGTGGTTAGATTGATTTTTGTTGGCTCTCATATACACAGGGTGACTTTATTCACTTGGCTGCTAACTGAGAACGTGAAGGGAAGGGAGGCAGGACAGGCGATTGAGGGGGGATGCTGGGGGTGGCCAAATGGAGGCCTCAGGTGTGGCATTTGTTTTGGTCTGGGATGCTGGTGGTGTAGTGTGACATCTAGTGGCACTGATGATGTCTCCGGATGTGCTGAAGTATTTGTTTGTTTGTCTCTATGTTTGTCATGATTAGTGATGAATTGGTGCTTGTTCAGAGATAATCAAAGGATCATTTTCAGGGCTATGAAAAAGCACAACTTAACAATAAAACAATAAACAATAAAATTTATTAAGAAATTACACTCAGGCGTACTATTTTGAATAGGACAAATAACACAGTCAGTCCAAAGACATTTTAGGTTTAGGTTAATTGGTGACTCTAAATTACCCGTAGGCGTGAATGTGAATGGTTGTTTGTCTCTGTGTGTCTCTATGTGTTGGTGATAGACTGGAGACCTGTCCAGGGTGTACCCCGCCCTTGCCCTTTGTCAGGTAGACTATATTTATGATATTCAGTAGCTTTTATTCCTTTTGTCATCTGACAAAGTTGTGACTAAGACAACATTTGTGTTTGAGCCATGCTGCAAATACAAAAATGCTATGAGCTGGGGATTTTTAATTTGGTCCTACCACACAGGTTCTTAACAGAGCATACTTGATTTCGCAAGAGGATTTATTTGTTGGCAAAAACACAGTGTTTGGTTAGACTTGGTGTCTATTGCAGAAAGTAGTTTTAACAAACTATGAGTCTATCCTCGAAGTTTGAGTTGGGAAACTCAGAGTTTTCGGTTCCAGAAGAGCTGATCTGAGTTACTTCAATCAACTCTAATGATGTTCACTCTGAGTTAACCGCCTACATGAGGAATGTAAAAATCCATCATCAGTGGATCTCTGATTCAACAATTCAACGGTAAATAATATCATTCAGTGGAGCCAGAAAGATTAACGTGTGAAATCAAAACATATTTATCTTTAAAAACAGCTGTGAGTCTGAGCTGGGGGAAAAAAAGTCACTAAAGTCAAACTGTTACATTTTATTCAGCGTCGTCCACTGGGGCACATTACTTACTTCGCATTATTTATATTTTTGACTTCTTTTTTCTGTGATGGATGTTTTGCTCGAATCAAGTATTTCTTAAATTAAATGTTTAGATATTTTTATTCAGCTGTGACCAGAAGGAGACAGTCCTGAGTGTAGATTTTCAGATGCCTAATTTACATTTAAATGTCTTGCTCAACAGCATCAGTGATTTATTTCAACATGTAGTAAATTCATACACAGTCAGTGAAATGCTGTGAAAACACTTTCAGCCAATATTCAGACGCAATTTTAAAGTCCAGTTTTAAAAGTATATTCAGCTGCACCACTGTCATCCTCAGTATACTGTAGACAATATACTATGATATGATGTTCATCAGATTCTGTTTTTTCTTTTTATTCACAATGATTAGTGTACAGTAAATGTTTCAGTGCAGAGGAACTGATTGACAATCTGTCTACAGACATAAAGACGGACAGTGCATTTTAATCTGTGTAATAGCTGAATGTCAGGGATCTGTTTCTGTCCTCACACTGACTATCTGGATTGATGAGGAAACGACTCGTCCATGAGGAAACGATGGGTTTTGTTGAAGAAAAACTGACATCAAGCAGGTTAGCTTCAATAAGTTACTATGGTAACTGACTCTGAGTTAAAGTGATCTCAGTTTCTGGAGCAGAAACCCAGAGGTTCAGGTTAAGAAACTAAACATGCTTTCTGGAATAGACCCCTGGTCTTTTAGGGGTTGAGGCATTTTATGGATTTTATGGATTTTTAATGTTGTGAATTCTGATTGACTGGATAAGAGACAACAGCCTGAGTTTGGCAATGAGAAAGAAAAAAAAACAAAACAAAACTTTTGCTAAGCTTCATTCTATAGGAAGATTTTTGAATGGAGGAGGATGCCTCTGAAAACCTGCATTTGATATGTCTGACATATTTGGAGCTGAGCCCAATTAAAACAACGAACCAAACTGACTGACAAAAGACAAAGTCATAACTTCAGCCGGATCTACCATTCACTGCCTTGCAATGCTAATGTGTCGCCAAGTGTATAAACCTCCAGTTCAATAGAGACACCACCCCACATCTTCATATCAACAGCAATTTGTTTGAGCAATTCAACAAGACGCCCCCAGAACATTTAAACACGGGTCACTTCACTGAGAAAGCTTTAGACTGCATTGATACACAATTTTCACCACCAACAAAAAGAAACTGCAAGGGAAAGTGAAAAGAAAAGAACCTAGGGGAAATACAAGACAAAGAGCCCAGCGCAACAGATCCCAAACTCAGGTTCAACAAACTGGCTGCAGCCAATGCACTGCGTCTATTTAGTCCATTTGAATTCAGCATTTCTTTTCTCCCCGTGCAACAATTCGTCTGGTGTCCAACAAAAGGTAATATTTACATTCACAACAATAGCACTGACACTAGCAGATAACCGAATACAACAATGAGAGTGTGACAATTCAGCTTGAGTCACAAACAAACGCGTGGGCATGCATAAATACACACACACACACACACACCAGTACACACACACACTCTCTGACCCCACCTTACTGCTTTCCTTGGAGAGTCCAATAGCTTTCTTTGCTTGGCAAGAGAGGAGCATTGAGTAGCTACCAACCAGGCCACCCAGTAGTGAGCGAGACCTGCCAGCAACAGCCCCAGGCACATGCCAATGGAGCTGAGAGGGCTGATATCGGTATGCTGAATATTAATATTATCATAGAAGGTAGCACATTTAAGAACAGACATTTAAATAAAGTACTAACACATATGAATATAACCCTGTGATATGTGACTATGTGATACAACAGGTGCAATCATTTGGTTTAGGTTAATAAATACTGTTGAAATGTGTTTTACTGCTGCAGAAATGATCTCCTTGTAAAAGTTTTTGCCATTGTTTAGAATTTCTTCATGTAATTACTTCACCTCCAAGAGCACCTGACACACAGTTTTAAGTCAGCGATAAATTCAAGAAAATGAGCAGCAAGTGTTGCAGAGAGAGATCTTCATTTGTGCTTGTTTACTTGTTTGTTCTATTGCTCTATTGAGCAAATCTGAATCTGTCCTGATGCTGAATAACAGGATGAAGCAGAGGTGGCGACACTTTGATTTGACTTCTGGTGGATTAAACACCTGCTCAAGTTGAAACTGGGTGGAGCTATTATAGGACTTCTCTGAGTAAGGCCAAACTTAATTACCACTAACAACGATAAAGATGTTATTTGTTCCACCCTGGCACTCGCATTTAAATTAACAGATTAGTGAGGAGGTTGTCAATCACACACCATCTGTACATGCCCGCACGCTCCTGAGAAGTTGAATCAGGCAAAATAAGTGATAACTCTTGTTGTCATCAATGTGACTGATTATTGCTGCGTGTAAACATTTCCAATTTTAGTTTACTAAGTAGTGTAAATATTATGCTGCATTCACATGCTCCACGGTCCATTTTCCAGCTTGGGAAGCTTTTTTTTTTTTTTTTTTTTTTTTTTTTTAATATCTACATCTGAAAACAACATGGCTGCTAGAAAGAAGATCGGCTGTATGCTGTGCTGTTTTACACTATTTGTGTTACTTTTTATGAGCGTTATTGCAATAATTAACAATAACATTTTCACTCTATAAGTATCACATCAAAAGTGTCTACACACACAGCCCAAGCACTAACACACACACACACACACACACACTTTAAACAGAATGCAGTCATTACTGTCACTAGGTTAGGTGTTTGTAAATGTTGCTATTGCTAAATGTTAGCATTAACAGTTGTTTAATAACCATTTATACACATTGTAAAGCAGCACTTCAGTGAATTAGTTGTGACGGGACGGGCCATCTGGGCCAGGATTAGCTTGTTAGCACACTAACTCTGGGAGGAGAAAAGAAATGACAGACATAAAAATAAATCAGGCAGTTTTCCACTGATGGAGACGGCTCTTGGCAAATAAAAGGAGTTTGATGCTGAACTCGCAACCTGGTGAGTAAACAGCTGTTAACACCAATGTTGGATATGTAACAATAGCAAAACGTATAAATCCTATAAACAAGTGAAAATTTGGAGCATTTAGAGACGAGACTAAAATGATCAGAATTCATCTTCCGAGGGCCATGATTGTCTTTATGAAATCCGATGGTAATCATCCAGGTGTTGACAAGATAGTTCACTGTAGGACAAAGTCAGTCTGACAGATGGACAAACAGGTGGATGAACAGAACAGACAGACTGAGTAAGGTATTGTTCCAATGGATAAAACATCTACCTGACACTCTACTCACTGTTGCCATGCAAATTGTGACTGTTCGAAACTTTTTTTAAGCCAAGGGTCTCCAACATGTGGCCCCTGAGAATATTGTACGAACAAACCATTGACATAAGTTCGTAAATTTAAAACCATAAATGCAACTCAATTAAATACACAGACATACTCACCACTCTTTAATAATACCAAAAATATATTTGTCAGTTGTCAGTCAAAAGATTTAGATATGATTAGATATGCAGTAGTTTAGTGCAGTGATATCAGCTCTTCTGTATACACATAGAACACATCTAATCTAAACCCTTCCAAGAAACTGGAAATATGTTTGTATATATGAATTGAATGAGTTTAACTGTGGGTTTCAGTTTGAGCCCCATTTTCTTTTAGTGTATCGTATTTAGTGTTTTATCTTTAAATGTACTGTATTTATTTAGTGTATACTGTATTGTATTTAGTGTATTATCTTTAGATGGACTGTGTATTAAGTGTACTGAACTACCTATTAAGTATATAATTAAGTTTCTGTTTGCTATGTACTATTGTACTGACAAGTATAATTTACTTAGGAGTTTTTTGTTTTGTTTCTCTTATTTCAAAGCAGATTTATGGACATTCATTCATTCGTTCGTTTGCAATAGTGTTACATGTCTGTGTGTTCAGATTTAACTGAATCATGACAAAAATTAACATTGATATGATGTCTGATGTGGGTTTCAGAAGTTTTTGGTGCAAAATGTGTGTTTTCAACATTGATATTTGATGATTTGTTAAATTATCTTATTATCTGCTTTGGTTTGGTTTAGAGATCAGTTTGAGTGTTTTGATACAATATATGAATGAAACTAAAATCAGTAGTAAGACATAAGTTGCTCTCAGTTCCTTTTATTTTGTCAAAGTTGCTGTGAGAGTAAAAAAAAAGGTTGGAGATCCCTGCTTTAGCCATTACCACAGTTTCTTCTAAGCTCATCCAAGTCATTTTTAGCAATGATAGTATAATGGCTCTAGAGATGGAAATAACAGCCAACTAATAAATGTACTAAATATTGTCATTGTGAGCATGTTAGCTGATGTTAGTATTTTGTTCAAAGAAAGGGAGATGCAGTTTGTTTAATTTTGGCATTAGAGTGGTCGAACTGGAAAATGCCCACAGATAAACTGGACTGAATGCCTGAAAATCTAAAGACATCCAAAAAATGCTAATATAGGCCATTTTGGACGACAACAATGACTAAGGTTAGTTTACTGTTTTTCAGAGAGTATTTTGAGGTTCAACAAAGTCCCGAGTCCATTTTTATCACTGAAATTGCAAATGTAGACTTATTGATAACTGTCATTTTTCAGTCACACAGTCACTGGATTGGAAAGAACCAAGGTAATAATTTCATTTAAGTCCTTCACCTTGCAGATTTCTCATGGGAACCTGATAATATTAAACCTGATGTGCAATTATACATTTAGCTATTCTTAGTTCCTTCTGTCACCATACTCACCTGCCAGACATGCTTTTGATGCATGAGCTATTAGTACATCCCAGAGTGCAGTGGACTATGGGTAATGAAGACAAACTGGAGATATCATACAAATAATGGCTGCTGGTGGTCTCTCTCCCTCTCACGCTTTCTCCTTCTCTCTCTCTCTATCTGTCATCCATCCTCCTCCCCATCTTTAACTCTTTCTTACCTCAAGATGAAATGTTGATCACTCTGGGAAATGTGATACCCCCCACATCTTCCTCTGAATTTGTCAGTTCACTTATCGCTGGCTGACATCTCAGTATCGACACAATGAGCATGGGAATGGGGCTATTATACCTGTGAGGTTTAGAGGTGGGATGATAATCACAGACCTGTCCATCTCCTGTCGCCAGAGAATTGAAGGTGATTGTGTGTGTGTGTTTGAGGGTGTGAGAGACAGAAAGAGAGCAAGGAAGCCAACGTGTTTGTGTGTATGTGGTGTATAACTTTGTGTATATGCCAGGTATTTACTAACCCTAACCAAAAATGTCAAAACTAAATGCACTTCTTAAAGCTTTCAGCCAAATCTTGTGCACCTCATCAGCTGATGGAGCTGCTAAGTTGCAATGGACATGGTTCATTTGGTCATATATGGTGGGAGATAGGACCCCTGGTCTCTGTTTAAGAAACCCCATCTCCTAAAAATTATGTTTATTTACATCTACAATAGTAAATACATTTACCTTTTCAATTAACATGATGGGGATATGTTGTTATTTGAAGGACTTTCATCATTTCTGTCTCCTCAAGATATAATTTGAGTGAGCTGATGAAGAGACATCAGTGGTTCCAAAGCTAAGGGCAGAGGGTCCAAACAGAAATCTAATTGGACCCACAGGAACATTAAACATCAACATTTTTGTTACATTAGCTCTTTATTTATCTTTCTTCTAATTTGTTGCTATTATTAAATACTGGGCAATTCCTCGCTAAAACTACTTCATCAGTCATTGACTCTCTTCACAGCTGATATGCAAGTAGATATTTGTGGTTCGGGTCACCAGACAAAAAAAAATGGGAACAAGAAATCGCGGGTTTCTTTTGGCATGAAGGTCACAGATGATCCCTACTGGCCAGAATGCTTTACTGCAACACTGTTCTCTCTCATCCTTCAGTGATGTGAAATGTCACTTCTTTCATTCTCTTTAAATGACCCTTAGTTTTGTACTGTGTGAAAGTGTGAGACAATCTTCATCAATAAAAAGTTCACCTCTGTGAACATACAACACTGAGCATATGACTCACTACCACTTTTTTTTTCTCCTTTTTTTTGATTATGGTTGCGTTTTATTTTGCAAAAATAGTTTCACTCCTGCCTAAAGGTATGTCATATCTTTTTTGGCCAGTGTGCAGAGTATTTACAGCCTTGAGGTGTATTTGGGAGATAACAAGTCACCACATATCACATTTGCTTTGAATCATCTGACAACTCAGCTGTTAGTGCCATGAAAGCAACGTGTGTGTGTTTTCCCATGTCATTCCCACAGTCCCATCCCTCCAACAGGAACCATAGTCTCCCCTTATCCCATTAAGACAATTGCCAAGACTGGCATTCAAACATGTGCACGTGCGTGAGTGCCTTTGTATGCGTGTGTATGTGCGTGCAAGCACACAGACACACAAACCCACATGTACGGACGAATGCACACAAATATACCAACCCATACACAGACTGGGCAGAGAAAGAGTAATTTCAAAATCAATCCTTTTGGGGGAAAAGAGTGAGAAAAAAAAAGAACGAGAGCCCCAAAACCTCCACCAGTGTTGGCTGATTGTAAAGGACTGTCAGTTACTGCAGTCTTCTATTGGGCCAAAGGGAAGCAGCAGGATTCAACTTGGGGCCCAATAAAGGGCTATTCTTCCTGGAAATCGGCCCTTGCACATGGACTTGAATGCACTCAGGCGCTAATCTTCCGAGCTGTGGGAGCCCACTCTATATTCACAGACTGTGCCACCCTAGAAGGCACAGCCACGCATGCTGATACTATCACACACACTACCAGGCTAATGCTACGGCTAACAGAGGGTTAATGCCGATGAGTGACTGAGAGTTTTCTCTCTAATTCTGCCAAAACTGTTGTGAAATTACAGACCTGTAAAGCAAAGAATTTCCAAAAAAGCATATTTCCTCATGTCTAGTGAAGCCATGATAATTATTTTGTTTACACTGCCCAGGTTTTTAGATATGTCTAAGATTTCTACCTCCTCTCAGCACTGAAAAAATTCAACAGGAACATCCCAAAACCTCTTGTCACTCCGGATAAATCACGAAACACCACAATTTTCATAGGGACTGTCTCAATGCCAGTGAAAACCTCTCACAGTGTCTTGTGCAGATTAGCCTCATTAACCAGACATGCTGCAGATGATTCTTTTAAATTTAAGATAATCTCTTTCAGCTACTTTGTAGATGGTTTAAAGTAGAAACCTCACACAGAGATATCACAAGTAAAGCCATGTACATGGATAGATACCACCAGGAATGAGTGACTAAAAATGTTTGCTGGTCATGGTGTTAATTTGTTTGTTTGCTTGTTTGTGTGACGCAACTTGGACTGTGACACAGCCCTTAAAATAGTCCCTTATTTGATCAGGCAAAACCTGCAACTGGCAGCAAGAATCACGATCAAAACCTGACAGAGACTAAATAAACCACAACAATCATTACGCCTCAGCGTGTGCTCATGCAACCAGCACACGTTCAACAGAGCTGCAGAAAAAGGGGCTTTTTCTGCCACATCATAGTTTGTGGCTCTTGGAAGAGTAATGTCAGTTTGGCCCAGATATATCTCCATGTTAGCAAGTGAGAGCATGGTGACCTATTAAATAAAGATGCTATAACTACTTTTTCTTTCATTTGGCAGGTTCTTTCAAGTTGGACCATTTTTGGTATCAACTACAAAAAGTCTATATTCCAGAGGTTTTTAAACTGCCAGAGAGGCATGAAGGGGGCAGGTGTATTATATAAACAAGCTCAATAGCTACAGAAATGCTACTTTAGATCTCTTAGCACCCATTTGTAGCAATTTGTGTCATATCTGAATACATGTATATATCACTTGCTTATTCATGCAAATATCCAATCAGCCAATCACATGGGAGCAGTTCAGCGCATAAAAGCAGATACAGGTCAGGAGCTCCAGTTAATACACACATCAAGCATCAGAATAGAGAAAAACTGATCTCAGTGACTTCGACTGTGGTCTGATAGTTGGTGCCAGATGTACTGGTTTGAGGGAGGATTTCTGAAACTGCTGATCTTCATGGATTTTCACTACAGTCTCTGGAGGTTTTACTCAGAATGGCCGCAAAACCAAAAAACACCCAGTGAGCAGCGATTCTGCATTCAGAAATGTCTTGCTGATTAAAGGCTATAGTAACTCAGATAACTACTCTTTACCTCTGTGGTAAGCAGAGTAGTGTCTCAGCAGAAAACCAAGTTAGGTTCCACTCCTGTCAGCTGAGAACAAAAACCTGATGCTGCTTCTGGAAAAGGCTCATCACAGCTGGGCAGATGAAGACTGGATGAATATAACCTGGTGTGATGAATCTGGATTTCTGCTGAGGTGCACAGGTCAAGAGTTTGACATCAACATGAATCCATGGATCCAACCTTCCTGGTGCTGATGGGACACAAAAAGTGATTTAATACCATTAAACACTTGCTTGACAATTATGTTTTTTTAAATATTTTTCAGTATTAAAGCAATCTGGTAACAGCTCTCTGTACATCATTGGATACACTACAACCAGGTAAAAATGTATATACAGGTCAGGTTTATACATGTTGGTGGTGAGGGTCCTTACTTTGATATCCAGTTATTGACCTGCAGAAAAATACCATTCATTATAATAATTATGATGAACCTGTGGCCCTGCGTCTTTAATAATCTGAGCCTGAATCTGTCTCTGGCTGCCAGGAAATAATCCACGTTATTTTGCATTAATGGCACTGCACACAACCAGCAGCATGATTATGGCAGTTGTGACTTTGATCACAAGTGATTTGTATTTACTACCTACTTGTTAATACAATTTCCTTAATTTTTATTATCTCGTCTATCTCGTTTAATGCAAAAGATAAACAGAGATCATTAATCTCCTGCCTACACTGTAAATTAGTAGTCTGGATTGGAGGAGATTAGTGACCAGGAACTGAATTAGATTATATATCCCCTCACTCTGCAGTTTCCTGCATTTCTATGAAGCGTTTTGGCATCTTTCAGCCTTTGTTTTGGTTTTTTTAAAACCCCGCTGTCTGCTGTCTGTCTGCCCAACACCTAAATACCTGACAGATGAAGTCATCAGCTACAGTAGCTGTGAACATAGCAGAGCCTTCAGCACTTAAAGAGTCATAGTTCCCTCAGAGGATGGTGCAACAAAACAGAGTTGACTATTGGACTTGCATTCATCAGTAAGAAGGTAAATAAAAAATCTAAGTAAGACAGGTTTATCCTATCTCATACCAAAGTTATCATATTTCATGGGCTAATGTGAGAAGAACTACACAAATATCTCCACTGTTTGTCTTGAAAATGATGTTTAACCTAACCAAGTCCAGGAGCCTGAAATTAATTTAATTTAGTTTAAAAAGATAAATGAGCTGACAGGAATCAGGATTACCTAATCCTATTGTTTCCTCTTTGTACCACTTATGAGAATCTGGGTGCTTTGCGCCAGTGACGCGACTGAAACATAATGACCTTTGTCTTATAATAAAAGAACACTGATGCTGAAGAGACACTTTTCAGAGATCTTTACACGGCTGAACAGGGACACAATGGCATATTCAGTGATCTCTAGTGAAATACTGCCCTCCAGTGGACACTTAGACATTTAGATAAAACTTCCTCTATGACCTTTCTGTTATATAACGTGCCCCTTCCAACACCCACGCCACAGTTATATCTAACTGACTAAACTGCTGCAGGGGGAGTGACTGATTAACAAAAAGAAAAAAACTGCATTCATATTTGACACCGGAGTGGCAGCTTCCATCTCTCAGTTTGAGCTTGTCACCTTGATATGCTCAGCAAAATTGTGCAGAGCTTAAATGATGCTCAACATAGAGTCTAAATCATACCAGTACACTGGTGGGCATAGTCCCGTTATAAATTGAATGCAAAGAAGATTAAGTCAGTGGAAGTGTAAGATGTTCTTAAGACACCGTCTCTCTCCCTTCCCATTATAAGTGGGTGGGCTCAGTCCTGTACAAAGCTCCTTTGGCTCCTTTTGCTGTAGGCATCAGCAATGTGAAGCCATGGAGAGATACTCGGCACGTTGATGTATTTGACCCAACTGCAGCTCTTAAAAGTCTCTTGCAGACATGGTGTGGGACAAAGATACTGTCGTATATCAACAACGCCAAGAACCTCAGGACTGTCAGCTTCAATATAATTACTACTGTAGAGGGAGATGTGCCGCCCGCTAAAGACGAATACTTGCCCCTCCCTCATTACCAGGGCTGAGATGCCCTTGAGCAAAGTTCTTCATCCCCAACTGCACCACTGGAGCAGCACAGAGGCCACAGATGTAACTGGTGTTGTATTGGGTTGTTTCTAAACGTGCAACTTGGGAGAATGTGAAAAAAATGAACATTATTAGATACATCTTTAGAGGTGTAAAATGATTCTTAAGAAGTGACTTTTTCTCTTGTGCCAGTTTGAGGTTGACATTTTTATATTGGACGGATATCCTTGAAATTTCCCACATGGCCCCCTCAGGGTAAACTTCAATGACTTTAGTGATCCCTTGACTTATCCCCAAATGCTATGACCATAATACAATTTACTAGTTAGAAAATGTAAGGATGCTAAAATGCTAAACTAAGACGATGAACAGAGTAAACATTACACAACAGCATAACAGTGATAAACATGCATGTTAGCGTTAGCTCCACTCTGCCTACAGCAGTTCCAGCTGGAACTCAATGCGAATAGACATTGCTTACTGTTTTTTAAGCTTTTTTTTATGCCTGTGTTGGAGGCTAGACTGACAGAATCAGCCTTGAACCAGGGCCGTTGCAAAGCACTGTCATCAGATTTAAAAGCTTGGCCGGCAGGATACCCCAATAATTAATAATTAAGGTGCATTACCTCAAGAGCTTCTCCTAATAATTAAAGTGAAAACATTTAGCAAAACCTTTTGAAACAAATCAGTGGAAATGGAAAAAAAATGTGGTTGGTGAAGCACAACGAATCAGAACAGGACATTTCACACGGGGCCAGGACACACCATGCTGGGTCATGCTGCTCTGGGAGATTTATTTAGTAATTTTTCATTTTTTTGTTTTTATTTTGTTTTTCACTTGCGCTCCTGTCAGGAGTGTGGTAAATGGGACAGTCAAGCAGCAAGAGTCACAGTTCATTATTATCATCATCATCATTATTATAATCATCATCATCATCATCACTGTCACCACCATTATTATTATCATCCGCCTCATGGTATCATAATAATAATTTTCATAGTCATTTTCATCGTCATTTAACTTTTTCCTCAAGCTAGAAAATAATTTACATCACATTGTTTTTACTGACTTTTGAGACCATAAACATTCCAGCAACACACTCAGGATTAAGGGTGGGT
Organism: Rachycentron canadum; assembly: GCA_038496675.1. Lineage (NCBI taxonomy): Eukaryota > Metazoa > Chordata > Actinopteri > Carangiformes > Rachycentridae > Rachycentron > Rachycentron canadum. Next base: position 26,471,697 of record CM076652.1, read on the forward strand.
AACAATCAGAAAAGCATGACTTTTTGCATAGTATTAAATGAACAAAGACATTGAGTTCTTTATTTACAATTATTGTATAGATAAAAAAAATATCATAAAAACAAGATGAACACTTAAATCACTTACCCATAAATGGAATGCCAAAAAGTTATCTGTTGGCATTGCTCTTTTTCTTGGTTCCACAAACTGCATGCTGCTAAATACAGTACATCGAGGCAGGTGAGAGTATATTGCAAGAAGTACCATTGATATCATTATCATTATCATCATCATCATCATCATCATCATCGGTGTCATCATCAACATAATTATTGGTTGTTACAACACGTGTTATCATTTGGATGTAATCATGATGTTTTGAAGTGTTTCTGACAGGAGCAGTGATTGATTACATACAGCCAAACAGCTGTGTTGGCAGTATGACTCGTTGTGGTGCATGATGGTAGACGTAGTCAGGAACAGTTCCTGTTTTCACACCAGTCCGCATGGAGTTTCTGTTCCTCAGTGGACTCATTGCTGTATTTACAAAGATTATTTTTAAACTCCATGTCTTTGCATCCTCTTAAAGCTGAATGTCCTCCTGGATGTAAAAGTGGTTTGAGAATGTTGGCTTTAGTCTTTTTTTTTTCTTTTAATTGAAAATGCTGTTGTTGCTGTTGCAATATTTTTTTTGTTTTGTTTATTGTTTTTAATTTTTTACAGACAAATAAACAAATAAATTGTCAAGTTAAAACATTGGAAAATAAACAAAATAAATCAACAGCTTCTAAGCAGAATATCAGAATCCAGACTGATTTTTTTTCAACTCAAATAAGACAGATTCATATTCAAATGGTCCATGTTATGTTTTCAACACGCCTGAGCTGACTGGTAAAGCTTGTGCACCCTCTCCAGATGGACGGATTGACTGGGAAATGACAGAGGAGGAGGATATAAAAAGAAAAAGATAGAACTGCTCAGATAAATGATTGTACATACTGTAGTAGTGTATAGGATTTCTTAAGTAGAAAATTGTAAATTTTCTCAAGTTGCATAATGAGCCTATCACGTCATGCTTGCCAATGACTTCGGTTAGTAATAGAAATAACAATAGTACAGGCTAATTAAGTGGCCTTGTCCTTCTGAGTGCAATAAAACTGGGTAAATGTGCCTTCTGTATGTAACTTCTCTCTGGTAATGTCTGATTGGTCAAAGCACAATAAATAGTTCACAACTAGAGAGTACAGTTGAGATGCTAGAGTACTGTATATTCTGTGACGGCAGGAAGACAAGCTTGGTTAAAACACACAAAAGCACATCTAGAATTACACCACAGAAGTTTTCATTCATAACCAGATAGTGCAGAAAAGGATCATTTTTTATATATATAGAAAAAGAGTCAAAGCAACATTCCATTTTGTTGTATTTTTTTTTTTTTTGTCAGTTTTCCATTTTTTCAGATGTTAAAAATGCCAACAGCTTTTGCATGTGTCTCTGTGCTCGAGGAAAAGAAACTCTTTTAAACCAAAACAAATCAAAATTAAATAAAAAATAAACAGCACAATATATTCCAAATTTTAGCAAAAACAAAACTGAACAAAAAGTCTGATTTCGTGCGGTACAGATAAGCCAAATATAACTTTGTAAATTTCTAATATGACTTGATTGCAGCCATTTGATGGTCATACATATTTTTAAAACATCAAGTCCTTCGAACAAGCAGGTTTATCTAGACAGTTCACTGTAAAGGTCCTGACATCAGCCTTTGAGTGGAGCGCTGAGCTCAGGCCAGCGCTAAAACACAGAAAAAAACAAAAGCACAATAAAAAAAAAAAAAAGAAAAAAAGAAAAAAAAGAGAGAAGTAGAGGAAAAAAAAGAATTAAATATTCCTCCTCTGTCACGAAAAGGAGGCCTCTGTTTAGAAAAACCAAAGGCAAGCCACTCCAACTTGATCCCAACAATCATATAGAGTAATACTAAGATTCCACATTTACTATGTATCCCACTATATTTTGGTTTCTTTTTGTTTGTTCATCCTCTAAAAATATCTACAATATTTGACAAGATAGCAGGCAAATTCCAGCAAATGGTTTTTCAGTAATAACACACCAACACAGCTCTGGACCTTCTGAGTTTCAGCTTCACCTCCCTCTTTCTAGAAACCAGGAAGTTTATCTCTACGAGGTTGTAAACAAATTACATTCTCTTTAAGACATAAATAAGTCAAAGTATTTTGAGCCATTGAAGCAGGAACAAGGCAACATGCCAACAAAGATAAACTCTCTCTAAATATATTTATATGAATTTATATTTATAGAATATATCCCGTAAATGCTATCATCATCAACATTACTTTGTGTTCCTCTTTTCTGACAGGTGCAAAACTACTGTGCAAGTTGAGCCCTACCACCTCGTTACACATTTCCGTTTATGGATGAAATAAATTTTTACAGTCGGGTACATGTTCATGCCACAGAGAGGAAGGAACTTTGCAGGCCAGGAACTCAGAGAAGCCGTCTTTAAATTAGTAGTTCAGCGTGAGGCCTAGCCCATCAGAACAAAAGAACTCCAATAAAATGAAAACTCTTTTAAATAAAACTTGGGTAATGTACATTCATGCAGGAGCAACAATAATAACAATAATAATCAGAATCAGAATCAGAATAATAACAATGTTTTTCAATTGAATTTAAACTATCATCAGTATTGACAATGTTATTGTTGAGGAGAGGGAGTTTGAGGGGAGTTTTAGAGTCTGTCCTGTTTCGCAATTTTCACTCCTCAGCAGTGTCTCTCTCCTTATCGTCCTCCTCCCAGTGCCACTAAAGACACAGTTTATACATATGTGAAGTCAGTGGCACGCTTAGATAGTACATGCTAACACACATACAGTCATACACACCACCGCTGCTGCCACCATACACATACAACCATAAAAGCAGGATGGCTGTGTAGGATTTGTGGCTTTGTTGCGCTTTTTTGATTGTATGTTAGTTTGTTTTTCTTTTCACCTTGCAGTATTACTTTAGATTTTCTCCATTTCGGCAGGAGTGGGGAGCTTTAAGAGCTCAAGGTTAAGGGGCAAAGATGGACTTGTTGTCACAGGACCTGTCCTGTGTAGGTGGTAAATTGGGGTTTCAGGGGGCTGGAGGATAAAGATTCAGCTGGACTGGGTGAAATTTTGGGGTTGACAACGTTTAAGGTTGCAGTTAAAGGTCTGGAGGGAATTGGAGGAGGCACACCCAGATTGCAAGGAAAGGAGGTTAGAGGTTAGAGCTGAAGTTAGGATCAGGGTTAGAGGCTGGTCTCCAAGCTGTGCAGAGGGCTGGCGGGGCTGGAGGAAGCAGCTGATTTACTGGTGTCGATGGTGAGATTAATGCCACTGTCGATGGCGTTGTTGTTCTTGTTGGGGGACGAAGGCTGACTGGAGTACTTCCTCCTCCTCCGAGCAGAGTCTTCATCCGTGTCGTCGATGAGGGGGATGTTGGGCGTGGAGTCTTCTATCCTAAACTCAGGGTGTGTCATGAAGTTGTGGATGGATGTTCTGGAGTCTGGTTTTTCCAGGCCTTCATAGAGGGAACTACGGAATGCATTCACAACACGGATCTGTCGCAAAGGAAGGAAAGAGAAGAAAAAACAATGAAACATGAGATCAGAGATAAAATGCAAGGGTTGGAGGGACCCTTAGGATGGGAGAGAAGAAGGAAGTGGAAGTGAGGAGGGACAAAAGGGAGGAGGGAGGAGGAAGGAGGGAACCTCTCATTTGAGGATAAAGAGGTGGAGAAGGAGGACAAGGTGAAGGAGCAGCAAGAGAGAAGGCAACTGCAGTCTGTGTTCTGCTTTCACAAGATAACTACTGTTCACAAGTCACTCAGTTTTACGTGCAAGGAAAACCGTGAGGAAAACAATCATAAAAAAATACAACAAAATCATACATTTCAAGAAAAACAAATACCAAAGCAACACAAACGCTCGTTGTAAGTATACGCTTTAGTCCAATGTGCTGTATACCTAGAAACAAGCCACGTTAATAAATGGAATGCTCACAGAAAAAATTAAAGGAGAATATCACATGCAAGTTTGAAGAAAATCTGGTGGACGAGGTCAGTAAGAAGGAAGGAGGTTAGATCTGAGAGATCCAATCAGGTGGTTTAAAAAACTTCTGGAGGTACCAGAGCATTGTCTGGTACAATATCCACACAGACTCTGGATGGGACACACAAACACACAAATATAGCACAGGGTGGGTAAAGCATGGTCCCAAACAGGGCGATGGAGAGAGTCAAGTCTGCATGAGGAGGCTGGTTCAACACAAGCATTGCAGTGTAAAACTCACAACAAAACAACACATCCAAAAAAGTGGCATTTGGACAACAAGCTAACATAGCAGGTTAAGATATTATGAACACAGGAAGTAAACGAGAGGTAAACACAAATTACATGCACCAAGACAACAGGATGGTGTGGACACCAGCACACAGACCGCTGACACAAAACACATGGAAGTGAATGATGAAAATAATAATTTCACTATCAGAGGTCTGACAGTCAAAGCATGTTCTCAACTCCATGCACATCTAAGTAAACACTCAAGTATAGGCCTCAAACAGCTATGTGAATCTTTTCTGGGATGAACAATCATCTCCTTTCCTTGCAATCTGGGTGCACCTCCTCCAATTCCCTCCAGACCTTGTATCCTGTCTGCAAGTGGTAAGAGGTATCATCAACATGTTGATGTAAGGATGCATCAGCTGATACTTAAATTTGATGTTTTACAGGAAATTGAATCATCAACACTCATATACAGAAGCAGTGGCGCTGGCAGCCATAGCCTTGTACACACACACAAATTTTTATTGATTTTGTTTATTTTATTTAGCTAAATTATTTATTATTTATTTAGCTTAATGCCAACTTTTACTGCACGTTTCTCTGGGATGTTCAATATAGTGAATAGTATATTTCACACTACTATTCAAATTGTTTTTCAGGGCTGTTGGTTGGTCTTTGAAAAGCATGTGTTGGGCTAATCAGAGTTTTATGGGGGCGTTGTTGCTTAACTTTAGCGCTAAAAACATGAATCAATCTCTCTCTCTCTCTTGCTCACTCGAACAGCAGACATTTATGTGTGTGTGGGAAACCTAAGGGTAGCCTACAAACGGACAGGTGGTTGTTGTGTGTACTATGAAATATAATCCTACGGCGCCACTGCACAAAACATACAAAAGGAATATCATGTCATTGTGGTTGTATTGATTGCTGCTGTTGACATCACTAAATTATTTCTGCAGGATTAGTCCAGAGAAGCTTTTAGGATATTACAACTCAAATGTATATAAATACTGTATATATTTAAACTAAAATAGAATATAAGGAGACAAAACAGAAAAAAAAAAAAAAAATCATAACAGGTGCCTGTCTGGATGAGTGCATGTGACAGGATGTCTGACAGGTAACACTGATGGGGTGTCAGAAAGGGGTGGGGGGTTGAATTTAAGTCACTGGTGCTGCAGAGGATCTATGTATGTCTGTTACTATGGCAACATGACAGTCAACTACACTGACAATATGAAGCGACAAGACGGGATGAATTATTGGTACAGTACGGCTTTATGGAGTTTCTCGAGTCCCCTCCATTTCTGTCCAACACACCCTAAGCATTAATAAATCCAGACAGGAAAAGTGTGTGTTTGTGTGTGTGTGTGCGTAATAGAGAGAGAGAGAGAGAAAAGAAGATGGCGGTGGAGAAAAGCATTAAGTAGAGATAGTATCCCCTTGTGGTTAGATTGTATTTGCACCATATGGGATCCCCATTTCAAATGAAACACTTTTTGGGAAGTCTGCAAGATGGCAAATTTTTTTTTTTTTTTAAAGATGTCACTTACCCATACACTGTAGTATCATTTATATTTTATCACTGCAGATGATCAGTGTCAGCAGCAGAATACATAAAATAGCCTCCTATAAATTTTTGCTTTAGGTCAATTCAGTGATGTGCCTTGTCACAAGCAAACTCACAGATTAAATATGACAACAGTGCAACTTATACTTGAATGTTTACCCAGTCCCTTGGTGAGTTGATTGAAATTAGTTCACATTAATGTCTCTCAAGACATAAAAATGGGAGAATTGAGGGATGGGGTGATGGATGGGGGATGAGCAGAGGGAGACAAACTCACAACCTGAAATGTCACGCCGTGGGTATCACCCTTAGTCCTGCGCTCCTAGCACTCTGGGGAAACAAACACACATTCACTAATGAGAGGACAGTACACCCAAGCATGGGAGGAGATATCAAGATGAATTTGAAATCTAGTATGAAGAGCAAAGACAGAAGAAAGAGAGGAAATGAAAAAAGCAGATAGCAAGAAAGAAAGAGAGGAATCTTCAGAGATGCCAACCCAAGAAGCCATCACACTTTGTTTTATGAATAATAATGAAATAAAAAATATGTGGAGAAAGAGTACTTTTTTTTGACAGGGCGGCACCTCTGAAGCAAAGAGAGCAGAGAAGCAGACTGACAGAGTTCTGACTCACGGCCAGTAGTGGGAGGAGCAGTAGCAGCAGTAGTGCTTGTAGGAGAGGAAAGGGCATTGGACAAGGACACGTGACTAGGACTAGAAACATTGGTTACATCCTGGGTCTGGCTGGTGGTGGATGATTGGCGCCTCAGAGCCCCTGCCCCCTGAAAGGAGGTGCCACTCTTGAAGGTGTTGACTACTTCAATCTGTGGAAGGAGAGCGGGACAGGAGAGGACAAATGGCTGCTCAGAGTGACACAGACCAGATGGCAACACAGGTTGACTGGCTGGGTGACTTCGGTGATAAAGAGAGTACATAGTTTCTCAATCATGACACAATAGGAGTGGGCGGGGGGCAGCTAGAGGTCAGAGTATAGTATCACCTCATACTCACAAAATGGTGAAAATAACTTCAAAGGTCAGTTCACCCAAGTTACAAAAAAAACTAAATAAAATAATAAATAAATTTAAAAAAACCTACTATGGTGCCTAGTTTTGGATTACTGCCTCTATACTAATCCAAAACAAAGATTTTATTTCACAGCATTGAAAACAATATCAGTCCTACACACAATTAACTATCTTCAAGGCCAGACACCACTTGTGATGGAAGAGAATATTAATTTTGGGGTCATTTGGGTGAGATGACCCTTTCAAAGACTAGTTGCTGTGTGATTTTATAATATACAGATGCAGCCATTTATTTCATTCAAGGTCTATTGTTTGTTTTCTAGCATTTCCTATCACATCCTTTCAGGTATTAAAGGAAAACTGGAGTTTAATTAAGTTTATTGTGGTTGCTTAAAATATCATTGTCATCTTCATCAGATAAATCTCTGAGATCTTGGAACAGAGTGACACTGCTAAAAAGAGATTAAGTAAAGGCAAAATTGGGTTCACTTACTGTATATTGACACAAAAAGAAAAAAAAAAGAATGCAGACTGGTTGGTTGAAGGTAGTCTGTGACAGATGATGGTGGTTTTTAGTTTTTGTAGACCATATTTCTATATATATTTCCATATTATTGCAAATGAGAAAAACCTTAATGATCAAGGTTTAAATAAATAAATGGGAAATAATTGAGACAGACAGATGGTTAATCCAATCACCTGCCAAGTATTTTTTGCAAGTGCCTGCACTTTTCCAAACAGTTTCCAAAGGAGCCTTCCCAGATGGTTCTGTGTAACAAACCATCTGGCGTGATAGGAGTTATAGGTTATAGGAGAACTGTAAGTGCACAACTACAGCAAGTGTAGTAAGTCAAAGTTGAACCAGGACGTTGGCCTGTAACCTGTGATGGATGTTAACAATGCAGTTTATCTTCTTCAAATAACTCTCATCTTCTGAATAAGTTATATAGTTTCTCCCAGTGGCTTGGTCAATATAATGTTATCATATCTGATAAAAGTGATGGCTTAAACTCTGACACTAAAAAGGTGAAATAAACTGTAGTTTTCCTTTAATAAAAAAAATGTACTTCTATTCTCTCTTAACCCTATTTAGCTGCCTCTGTGGGATACTGGTCCACACTAAGTCGTGGGATAGCTTCACCCTGGAAGTGAGATGAGATCATTGAACACCCAAACCCAACAAACAAAACTGTTTTGAATATCACAGTGATGGCGGTCTATGGAGTGTATTTCACTCAGAGGTTTGACCACCGATCTTCCACAGGTCCATGCTGGCGTTCACATCAAGTCCAACGAGAGAAAGCTGCATCTTCAAGCACCTAAATAAGTCGTCTTGAAAAAAAAAAACTTTATCGCTGTTACTGACTAACATGTACAAAATATTACATAGTCTGGTATTTCTTCATGAGGGTAATGTAATGTCTGCCATGGTGCAACGTCTTATTGAAAACTGATTATATGAGTGAGACATCACAGGTGAAATTTAAACTTGCTGTTAAATCATACATTTTATGATAAATGTATGAGAGTATTTTTAGGTGTAACCTTGTGTTTGTATATTCAAAGCAGCAAAAAAAATGCAAATCTCAGCTTGAGGATTGAACTTTCTTGTGTTCTCACCTGAGTCTGAATGCGATTGAGTCCTCTGAACCAGAGTATCTGTCCTCTCCTCAGCTCCCTCTCTGCATGGTCAATCTCCTCGTTTTCTTCGTTTACATCCTCTTCTGGTAACTCATCTTTCTGAGTTAACTGGCCAGCCCTCCGCAGGAAACGCAACCTGCTATTTGGTATAGTGGCTATGACCTAACCAACAGAGAAGACAGAGTACTGGGTCAAAAGAAAAGCAGCAGTATCATAATGGAGATGCACAGAGGGAGAATAAAACAAGGTAAACAAGGAGGAAAGCAAGAAAAGAAGCACAGTGGGAAAATTGAAAGACAGAGATGAGTTTGTGTGTTACCTGCCCCCAGACCAGCTCCCCCAGCCCAAGGAAAACGCACCACATCCATTTTTCCAGGTCCAGAGGCTGACAGCTGAATGGCTTACCCCCAAACTGCACAATCACAATCTACACAGAGCACAGCTCAAGTCAGAGTCAAACACTATGAAAATACATAAACAGAAAAAGGAAAAGTCTCTTTCAATATTTTCAACATAAAATCTGAGAATTTGCATCAGTTTACCTGCACAGCAAAGGTGCCAAAAACAATAGAGCAGAATATGGGGTTCCTGAAGATACCATCAAACACGTTCCGCTCTCCATGGATTTTTCGAGCATTTATCTCATTAAAGAGCTGCATCATGACAAAGGTGTTGAAGATGATGGTATAGTGCTCAGATGGAGGAGAGTGGAGAGGTGCGTTACGGCCGCTGTCAATGTCAAAGATTTGTTCGCCTATAGGGAAAAAAAAAAAAAAAAGACAATTTGTTTGAGCCCTCTTTATGTCGCATCAGGAAGGTGCAGAATCTCGGATGTACTGCAGAGCAAAATTACAGTCCATACCAACAAAGAGCAGTGTGAAGATGATAATGAGCTGATAGACGCCGTGTCCTAAGATGTTCTTTGTCATGGTGCTGGAGATGAGAGGCTTGTTGCGACCGTACGGCTTCCTCTTCAACAGAGACTCTGTGGGAGGCTCTGTTGCCAAGGCCAGGGACGCAAAAGTATCCATGATCAGGTTTACCCACAGCATCTGTACTGCCTTCAGGGGAGAGTCCTGGGGAAATGCAAGAGAAACTGCAATAAGAATCAATAACTTCAAACGCAACCTGAAGTGGAGGTAGTTAAAAAATAACTACCTCTTTAGCTACTTTACACGATGAACCTTTTCACTCACCTGCTTCTCATTACCATCTGAAATAAGCTATTGTTTTGAATATTAAGGATTGCGCTCCAATACTCTTGAATTGCAGATTAGACTAGAGTTTTATAGTTTGCAACTATATATTCCATGGAAGGAACATATGCTTTTATATATATATCATTTGTAAAAAGATCCTATCAATTAGAACATGTTCAGCACAACAAGCCACGACTACCTTAATTTGTTTTGAGATCAGGTTACTGAAAAAATGATTTCACGGAGCACAACTGTTAATGATGAGTTGCCGAAATGGCTTTATCATGAGATTTTACCACTGATTAAACTGATTAAAGAAAAATGTTAGATTATTTTAGTAGCGATCAATTATATCAATTTATTTTTGTTCAATACCATGCATTAGTTAACAGCCACCTATGGCGTGTTATTAAATAGCCTGTACTTATGTTGTAGGAGCTCTGTATTTACCTAGAGGAACATTGTATAATTGTTAATGATAAAGTTCATCTACAGTTCATGTCCAGTAAATAATCACACAAACACACACACACACACCCACAAACACACCTGTGTGATGCAGGCTCCAGTGAAAGCCACTATGACAGCCACAACGTTGACAGTAAGCTGAAACTGAAGGAACTTGGAGATGCTGTCGTAAACGTTTCGGCCCCACATTACCGCCTTGACAATGCTGCTGAAGTTATCATCAGTCAGAATGATGTCTGACGCTTCTTTGGCCACGTCTGTACCAGCAATACCCTAGAGTGCAGACATGGCAAAGTCAGGGAGAAACAGGTTTCCATTACACAACTATGGTGATTCTAAATATGCTGATTATCTACTGCACCTTATTCCTCAAAATACCACACAGTGATGATAAAGATGGCGTGGACTTTAATGTAAACTAATAAACACAAAGCTGATGTTGATGCTGATGTTGAATGTGGACCAGAAACAGCCAATACAGACGATACATATAAAGATAATTTACAGAGAGAACAGAATCGGTAATGTTTATTCTCTATGTTTTAGCAATCTGTAGTCTGAAAAGTCTGAGTAATTTACTGCAGGCAAACTGTACAAGCTCATTAATCCACTAGGGGGAGCATGTCACCTACACAGCCTGAGGCACAGTGTCTGTGAAGGAACCCTAAATACTGCAGAGGTGAAGAAGACATCTGCAGATATTGTCTCACTCGATGGAAAGCAAAACAGGGAAGGACACGGGTAAGAACAGAAAAGAAGGGTAGATTACCATGGCAAAGCCAACATCAGCTTTCTTTAGAGCTGGTCCATCGTTGGTCCCATCTCCTGTCACAGCCACCACCTGCCTCTGGTCTGCCATAGTGCTGTCAATAATTCCTGTCAAACACGCATACACAGATGCAGCATTGCATGCTCATTGAATACAGCATTAGAAATGAGAAGAAAGCTGCATGCGAATTTCATGGACAATTCATGGACAACAGGCTTGATCACAGCATTAGTAATTTGCTGCTTTCACAAAGATCTGATTAATCTCATGTCTGGGAAAAGACATGTTGGTGTAATCTCAAAACAGGTTTGATTTCATCAGTAGTAAATGAGATTGTGAAACACTGCAACTGTCTTACCTTTGACGAGCGTGTGTTTGTCAGTTGGAGAGGATCTGGCCAGTACTCGGAGTTTGGGCCAAACCTTGTCAATACGCTCCTGCTCCACCTGAACATGAACGTTTGTCCATACACACATGCATACACATGTACACACACACACACAGACAGACACACACACACACACATACACACACACACACACACACACACACACAGAAATTGATGGACAGGTTTAGGTTTCTTCTTTTGCTTTTTTAGTCCCACTGTCTTTCCTCAGCCTCTCTTGCTTTCCGGTTCACTCTGACAGTAGTTACAGTACCTCTCCTTTCTCGTTGCGGATCCTCCTGTTGAACTCTTTGCCGTCGATGCAGAGGAAGTCCTCTCCGGGGTGGATGATACCACACTTAATGGCTATGGCCCTGGCTGTGTTTATGTTGTCTCCTGTCACCATGCGCACTGTGATGCCTGCACGCTGGCACTTCTGGATGGCATCAGGCACCTAAAATGTGACACATGAATGCACATGTTGATTTGTTGACTCTGAAAAAAGCTGTTAATTTGATGCTGACGTTGTACCATCTTTTAAGTTCATGTGATGAACTTGTGAGCAAACATTTGCCTGTTTATTCAGCAATCATTCATTCAAAGTTTTGGTTGCGACTAACTTTTGAGGTTGATATGGGCTCTTTAGCTGCTAAATATTCCATTATGTTTACCAGCTAGCTGTTAATGTTGTCTGTCTGCAGTTGTTTGCTGAAGCTGAAAACAACATGGGAATGGTGAGACTGAATCAGTAAGGTACTGTGACAGTGACATGAGCTGAAGGATGAAAAATGCTTCTGTTGAACAAAGAATTGCAGTCAGGTGATAACTCTCTCTGCCCGTTAGAGCATGAGCCCATAAAAGTAGTCATCGGCAATACGAATATATGCATTGCAGAACATACCAATAGCAACAATACTCTGACAAAGCATACACATACAAATAGAAATGACTTAGAAATAGAAATTAAAATAATCGAATTCCATTATTCTTTCAGAGCAGTGTCCTTCTGCCTCTGCCCCTTTTTGTATTAATAAGATGTATAATGAAGCATTTTATCTCTTCCCTCTAGACAGTATTCAAGTATATTAATAGGGAGATATTACTGTATGGAGATTGATCTGTGGTAGAACAAGTGAGCAAAGGCAGAGTATGAATTCAGAAACATGTCTTCTTCCTGACAAAGGTCAATGTAGGCGAGCTCTGCTCTCCAAACCCACACATAAACAAATGTGTGCGCATACAGTAACAGAAACTCACAACTACTTGCACATACACACAGGAGTGTGCTCTCTCTGACACACACACACAAACACACACACATTTAAAGGATCGTAAAGTATACAGTGGACGAAGCTGATGAGCTGGATATTTAACAGAGAAAAATGTGATTTTATCCTAATTGTAATTTAATTTCATATATTTATCGTTCTGTTTCATTGTAGGTAGCTTTACAGCTTTAAAGACCTAACTCACATGACAGCAGCCAAAGGTGAAAAATATGATTTAATTCTAAGCACTAAACTGAGCCAGTGAATCCACTAGCCACCATAAAATATTATCAAAGTGTTTTATTGCTTCTGAATTAAACTTTTCATTTTTAAGAGAAAATAAATGTATTTCCTCTATCAAAGGTCCTCATAGTATAACTTTAAAGGTCTAAATCAAGTAAATTTCAAATTAAGCATTTAAATTTTCTGTCAAATCAGCCAAAGTGTAAAAATACTTCATGGACAAAACAACCAGATGTGTCTTACAGAGATAAAAACATCAATTCTGGCAGTAATTTCTTAACAATTTCCAAATAAGATTCAATGTGACCACAATATTATTCACAAGCAATTAGTGGCCTTTAATTATCCGTTTTATGTGATGAGCTCAGTAAATTTCTGTGCAACAAAAGCACACACTACACTACGTCATCTTAAAACAATATGATCTGACAAAGTAAGTAAAAGTAAACACTGAGGCAAGTGGAGCACATCCTTTTTTATTAAGTTATCAGCTTCATATCTGCCAATCTGTTATCCCCGCTGTCTATTTTTCTCCCCTTTCTTTTGAATTCCCCATGCTGGTCATCCAAAAGAGGAGGTGGAGAGAAGAGGAGGAGAGTGACTGCTTATTAAAAATACAATCTGGCCCGACAGAGGCAGAGGGTAAAAGGCTAGTAGGTGAGACTGAAAAACAAGCCTCTTGTGTCTCTAATGTGGATAAGGTTACACTCTCATTTTCCTCCGTTTCTCTCCTTACCTGTCTTCCTGTCCATCTGCCATGAACCTGATTCTCAATCTGTTTGCCTTTCTCAGTCTGTAGCTCTCTCTCTCTCTTCCTTTTTCTCTCTATTTCCCTCCTCTATTCTCGAGTCTCCATTGGGGCAACCCCACAGAGCAGATGGTTATTAAAAGAACATTGCATTCTGGAGGAAGAAATTAGAGACTAATAAACAAACCAAAAACATGTTTATCACTCTCTGTGACCTTTTTAGCAGAGGGGAAAGTCATCTCATTTCCAATATTAGCCAGTCTTACAAAGAGACCCGGAAAGATGTTAATGGAGAGCAACACTGTTCCACATGAGTTATTGAAAATGTCAGATGTTAAGTGAGTCCATTTGTGGAAAAGAAGCAATGCAAGTGACCACACTGATATCTGAAGTTTCAAATATTAGATAACAAAAGTTGCAGCATCTGCATAAACCACATTTATTGCATTTTCAATGTGCAATAGCTGGCTTTTTTCCTGCATATATCTTGCTATTTGGAAGTTTTTTTTTCAGAATAACTCTTTCTTAAGAATATAACAACCTGAAATAACACTGTGATAAAACATTTCATTCTCTTTAACTCATCTAGTTGTTTATAAAATCAGCTGCTTATTTGTTTTGAGGACTATTGTTTCTCTTCTTTGCTTCTTCTCTCTGTAGTTACATTTTTATTTTAATCTACATCAGTTCAGATGCTTATGTAACTTCAGACGCTTCAGATGCAAAAAGAGAGGAAGGCATAGAGAGAGAGAGGGTGAAGAGAAAGTGAAAAGAAAAACAGCAACCAGAAAAGTGAAAGTCAAACCCCACAATATGCGGAGAGGTGGAGAGGCGAAAACATGATGGGGAGAGGTTGAATGAGATACCTTGTTAGAGTGAGGAGGGGGGGTGGAAAAAAAAAGATGAAAGGAAGAAGTTAAATAATGCAGTAGTCTGTTTCCTGCTTCCCTGTACCTGCACTGAAGCTGTCAAGTGAGGTCAGTTTTCCTACTGTACACTGATACTTCTTTCCACCACTTTCTCTCTCCCAATTACAGTCTCCTTTTCTTTGAAGTCAAATTTACCACAGAAAATGTGTGCCACTGAAAAATTATTTGTTGATAAATAGCTTATTCCTTTAATTGTTTTGCCTTTAACTGTGCTGACAGAGGTACTTAAAAATATAAAATGGAGTTTAGCAGCAGGAACAGTTAAGAGGCCAGGACTACATACCCAGCACAGTAACTTACTGTACATACATAAGGTCCCAATAAAATATCTTCATTTATTAACTTCATTTATATATCTGTTTTCTATATAATGTAGTATATTCATTCACAATATGTAATGTTGCAACTCCAGCAAACATAAGTACAATCAGAATGTTTGAATGTTTATTAAATGTAATGTTAGCAATGTATGAAAACTGACCAGCACATGTGAAGTCAGAAATCTCTAGCAGGTGAGAGCTCATTGGACCAGACTTGAGTGTGCATTTCATGAATCAATAATCATTTAGTGAGGCACTCATTAGTGAAGCAATTGATCATGCAAACACCCTAATGTCAAACCTTTCAAATTACACGTGACTCCTTTTTGAACAGCTCATTGTTCAGGCTGCTACTGTGACCATGTTCCTGCTGCTTTGTTCACTGCCTCAAGAGCTCCACATTTAGATCTGATTCTATGATCAGTAGAGGGATATTGTATTATATTTATTCTCAAACACATCTACAAAAAAATATTGTAATAGCAGAACTAACTAAGACTAAGAGCCCGACTGTAAATAGGTGAGCATGCCTCACTGAAATACTGTAGCCTCGCACTCGAATTCCAAAGGTCTTGTGTGTGTGTGTGTGTGTGTGTGTGTGTGTGTGTGTGTGTGTGTAATTACAGTTTACAGTAGTTACAGAACTGTGTATTGATAAGTCTGACAAATTGATAGTTCATGAGGGAGAATTAGGTAAAGTGACACTGCTTTGGTTATTGTGAGGTCATAAATGTGACAAAACTGCTGCCAGAGCCAACATCTACTATTCTCAGTGAGAAACCAAAATATCTCACACTCTCCTACCTCTGGCCTGACAGGGTCCTCTATCCCAACAACACAGATGGCTGTGAGGTCACTAAGGATGTTGTTCTCATCATCCCAGTTTGGCTCAGGATCACTGGAGAAGTCACGGTACGCCACACAGATGGTCCTCAGGCCATCACATGCCATGGGCTCAATAACCTTCTTCACCATCTCATCCTTGTCCCGTGGACGGAAAACCCTTGACTCACCCACCTCGTTCAGAATATGGCTGCATCTGTAGTTTGGGGTGGATTGGAGAGCGATGGGGATAGATGTATTTAAATATGTATTGGTGCTCTTAGGTTTTGTTCTATACCAATGTGACCAAACATGGAAAAATATAACATTTTCCTGCAAATTTGAGTCTTAATGTCACTTTTCCAAACATGGAGGAGAATGTGTTGAACTAAATAGCCACTACAGTTTCAACAAATGTCAGTAATTCTGGACTACCATAGCCAAAAGATATTTACACGTGACCTACATTAAATGGATTTCTGTTTTCTTGAATGAAAATACAAATGGGACTGGTATACAGTGCACCACAAAGGAGTGACTTTTAGCCATTAAAAAGAGCAAACCGTAATCTGAGGAAATAACATTTAGGACCCACGTTAGTCTGTAGTTATATTTTCATTTTCTTTTTGATTTTACCTTCCATTCACCCTTGAACCAAGTTATCTGGAGCTTTATCAGCATTAAATGATGTACAGTGTGTTAAATGTATGTTGACAGTGTAACATACATGATGATATCATGATTATGTTATGTTAAAGGTTTCTTTTAATATTGTTTTGTCTCTAAAGAGAATTTCTGCCTTCTCTTTAAGTGGGTGAAGGAAGCGTCAGAATGAACTCATATTTTTCTCAGAGTTGCTCATTTGTTGCTGTAATGTTACAGTAATGTGCTGTAAAATGTCATAATTATGTGACCCTCTAGTGGAAACTCCCACTCACTGCCTAGTAAATGTGCAATAGGTTGTGCCCTTAAAAACATAATGGTCTTTAGATTGGCTATGTACGTGGTGAAAAAAAATGTAGAGCTTGGTTATATAATATTATTGTAAAAGAATGTAAATGCAGATTTTATTGTCGGAACCATCTTTTTATAATCACAAAACCAGACTCACTTTTTGAGGACGATCTCAGAGGCTCCTTTGCTATACATGCGGAAGCTCCCATCAGGCAGTTTGATGACGGTGCTCATGGACTTCCTGACAGAGTTGAAAGTGTAGACTTTGTAAAGCTTCTCCTCTGGGATCTGGTTTCTTATTGGCTGGTAATCCCGCTTCAGGTCCAAAACCAATCCCAGCAGGCCACACTCTGTCTTGTTGCCCACCTGCTTTGGCAGACCGCCTTCCTTATCCGGGGGCTGGAGAGAGGCAGAGGAAGAGACTTTTTTTATAACAGTTTTACCCTTTACATTTTTTTTCAGACTACATCACCACTCAAATTCTCTTCAATCTTTTACTGCACCAACAGCTGTGTTTTCTCACAGCGACTTTTCAAGGAGTCTCTAATAGGAACAGACACTACTGTTTGTTCTGTGATCTGTTCTATTCAATGACTGAGCTTCTCTTTTCTTCAGTGCAGTACAACTAATGTAAGGCTTGAAATAGCTGCTAGTGATAATTAACCAGCTAGCAGGTGAAAGGGTTGCTCTGTGTGGGAGGGTAGGAGATGAGATGGATGGGATCAAATTTGGATGTTTATATTTCAGGCATTCCACGCATAACTGTACATTAGAAACTGTGTTTTTCGACGGTTCAGTAAACATCTCAGTATCTACATGTTGGCATGACGATAAACCCAGCATGTGAGGTTTTTATTGTTCTTTACATAACATATGCATGGAATAAAATGTGGTACTGATGTGATCATTAGTTGTTTGTATTTTAGGGCTGCAATCTATTTTCTCCACTATGGAGTTATTCATTCATTTTGTGCAGATTTTCTTTTAGAACAATTTAGAATAATAGTCAAACACTCAAATAAACAACAAGGCAAACAGCAAATCTTTGCTTTTCAAAAGCTGGACCCATTGGTTATTTGTCATTTTTGCTTTAAAATCAACTGATTAGTAAAATTGTTTCTGATCAATTTGGTAATGACTAGCAAATGTGTTAAATGTTACTTCCGAGTAGCAGGGAAATATAATACGGGAGCTAGAGTGTGTTCATTATCAGCAAACAGTTGAGCCTTTTACTGTAGGTTGTGTGTGTAATCTGTTCAGATCTGTACACGACTGTTCAGGTGCTGTAGGATGTGTGTACAATTGCACAGACATTTGTTGTATGTGCAAGTGTGTGAGTGTGTGCATGTGGTCAGCTTGTGGAAGACTCAGCGTTGCCATCGCAACACTGGGCAAAGCACACTTGGAAGAAGAGACTTGGGAAGAGAGAGGGTGCTCTCTCTGCCACTTGGGGATTCTTACTCTTTGGCTCTGATTCTCATACAGGATTCTCACTCATCTCACTTCACACATGTCCTCCATGTCTTTCTGTTTCCCTTTTCATCTTTTTCTAATCCATATTTATCAGTATTTCCCAGGCCACACTCCATTTACTCACTATTCCCCCTCCTAATATCCCACAGAAATACAAGCAATAAAGAGTGCAGCTTGACTATAAATCTTTCTCTGAAAATGTTTTCTATTTCTCCCAGTGTGACAGAACAAATCTCATTATCATCAATATCCTACATAGGCTCTCACACACACTGACCATTGTACTGACACTGATGCTCATGAGCTCAGACACATCTCAGAGAGTGCAATCCTTACTGTCATTATTCATAACATGCCTCCTCACATAATCATACATTTTCAAGATGATGGTCATTTTATTCAAGTAATGGACGAGTGGGGATAAAAAAAAAAATCTGTTGAACATTATTCCTTAGAAATGCTGATCAAGACAATAAGGAAATGTCCTATGCTGAGCAGAATTTCTCAGAGCTCAAGGTAGCAGCCTCAAATTTTTTATCTTGGCCAAGTCTTCCGGATTTCTGGTTTACCAACATATATGCTAAGAAAAGTAGGAAATCAACAGTTAAGAGTGAGGGGCCTCAACCAGAGGATTTTTAGCCGTTTTGTTTGAAATAATTGAAATATTTATGTAAATAATTCATTTTGTAACTTCTAAACAATCTCAATTTTGGGCAAAATATTCAATAAAATTGTTTGTGAATCTGTGTGAACAATAACGTAAGGAATGTTGTATGTTATTGTTGATCAGTATAATTGAACTCAGTGACATTTGTTAAATTGGGTTAAATTTAACAATTTGCAATATGTTAAATTTGGTTTATTTGGATCCTTATTAGCTGACACTGAGGTGACAGCTAGTCTCCCTGGGGTCTTGCTATTCAGTACCTACAGTACATTTGACACCTACACTCACAGCCATAGAACAGCTTGTTTTCAGGTACACTCTCTTTCACAAAAACACACACACACACACACACACACACACACACACACACACACACACAAAACAACACAATATGTCAAAAGCACACTGTACATAATGCTTCTGACTTGCTGCTAAGCAGACACCTTCAGTCTGTGCCATTTGCCCCCAAAATAGATTGACTGTAGGTTTGCTGTTCAGCTTCTATACAAGCCTCCAACCAAGATTAGATTTAAAAGAATATCTTGACATTTTGACATTCTTGCTGTTGTTTTCTTCACTTGGCACTTTCTGCAATGTGTTGAGAAAGATTCTGCATCAGCAGTGTAGTTAATCACATTAATGGTTTGTTGGTACCAGTGCGTTCACATTCTGCACCTCTAGTTTAGTCCCGTCCACCTGCTAACAACCTTTTGACAGTGGATATCACGGTGTTACTGTAACGTGCCTTTTTTGAAGAAGAATCCCTACTGAGGAAATTTTGCGGCTACATAATTTATACCTGACTTGACCTAACTTGGTGGTGATCAACAGTATCAAGGTTTCACTTTCCCTTTTGGTAGCTTTGGTTTCACTAAGTCCTAGATCAAATGAAGCAGAATATCTTGGAAGGATTCTATGCAATCTGTGGAAATTTGGCTGAGCATTGCAATTTCTCTTGTGAGCGATCAATGTTTGCTCAAACAACTCAATATTTTGAAACCGCAATTTCTTCAGACAACGAACAATGAACATTGATTCACTCAGAGTTAGACATATTTTACATGTCCCTTCAGCTGCTGTGATCCTGGTTTTCCAGCTGAGAGGTTTAGAGAGAAAGTCATCTAAAATCTCATTAATCATTAAAACCCAATCAGAGTGCTGGCCCATGTCCACCTAGTAATTGGACATATCTGGTTAATGTTCAGCTGTGTGTCTCACAGACACAGAGTATAAATACTTTATACAGAGTTTGTTTAAATAACAGAATTAATGCCTTTTCCTAATGACCAATGATTATATCAGGAAGACACTGCCTGTCATTGGCTAATGAGGGGATGGAACAAATGGCCTCATCTGCACTGTCTGCTAAATGTTTGAGAGAAAAGGCTCCCAGCAACAGAACAACAACATCCTAAACCAGAGAACGTAAATGACTGAAAACCATACAGGATGTGATAATCTCTACACACAGTTTAGTGAGGAAATGATGTTTCCTTAAATAAAAACAAAAGGTGCCTACGTCTTACTAATTAGCTAACTAGCTTAAGTCAGGCAGTCACGTATTTAGCCTTTGAGCCTTATTTTCACAAAAGATCATTTGATAGGCTTGTATCAGTAATTACAATTATTCACTTTTTAGTTTTTCTTGCTTCTTCAAGTTTATAAAAATTGCATTGCACTGTAAATGAATGCAGATTGTGGAAACAATCTTTCATCTTCTATTGAGTTACTGTCTTTGAATATACATTTAGAATAATGTATTAGTTTTGTTTTCAGTATATCCAACAGATGTTACAAAAATGTGGTCATTTTCATTTTTAGGAATTAAAATTATATATACAAAAGGTTCAGATCATGGGAGTCAGACATCCAGTTTACGTCCAAAACCAGAACACAAAACCTAAAATTAAAAAGTCACATTCAGGGATGAATTTTGAATTAGAAACAGACACAACTAGAGGCACAACTTCTGCTACACAGTAAAAAAAATTGAGAAATGAAGACACGGACCGGTTTAAAAACTAAACAAGGCAGGGCAACAGAGTGATGAATCAACAGAAAAAAAACACAAGGCAGGAAGCCTCACCACTGCCTCTTATTGTCCGAGATTCCGTAGAGTTCCAGCTTGACGTGGGTTTCTACGCACAAGGACAGTTGCTGGCATGGGATGCCTAGCGTTGGCATGACTTGGCCACTGTTGGCACGTCCTTGCCTGGACGTGGCTAAGGACCAGCTGCCCTCTCCCTGGTCCTTGGGTGTTCCCGCAGGCAAGGACATATGCCAGAGGGAGATCTGGCAACTTTACTTCCTATATCACCTGGGGCTCTCCTTAATCCATCCCTCCTGTTCCTTCCCTTGGTCTTCTCTGTCTCCATTTTCTTCCTCACACTCCGCCCTACTCTTTAATCACACTACTTACTGTTCCTCATTTTCCATTTTTCTCCTGTCTTTCCCCCTAACTCTCCACGATTCCTTTCTTACTCACTCTTCATGACTTTCTCCTCTTCCTCGCTATCAGGTTCCCCAGTCTCTCACAAGTCACCCCACCCCCACCGCTTTTGCCATCCCTCCTATTCCCTCTTTCCATGTAGGAGTGGATGATATCTAGTGTTCCACATGACTGTACCAGCCAACTGGGCTAAGGCCTGGAGGCACGCTGGAGGGCAGTAATACAGTCTTCCAGTCCATGATGAGGACACTTGTCACGCGAGTGTGGCTTCTCTTCTTGTATAATTTTCCCATCTCCTTTTATACTTTTTTTGCACTAATCCTTCCTTTACTTCCCTCCCCCTTTCCATTTGCTTTCAGCCTACACCTCTAACTCTTTATTTCCTTCATTTGTTTTGTTTCATCTCATAATGCCCTTTATTTGCCCTTCTACTGCAAACATTAGATTTTCCAAAAAGACATAAGTCTCAATAGAGCTATGAGGAATTCTGAATCAAGAATTTCCCTCTAGGTGGTAACTGTGTTGGTGCTCTTGACATTAACTGCATTGTTGATGTTTTTCTTAGTTCAGGTTTATGATCAGTTTCATTACCACCGACCTCACACTCAAAATACATCTTTGATGTGTTTAATTGTGTGATTTTCCAAAACAACAAAAACACGGTCAATCAAAGCATGAAATCTATCAAGTCATGTGTGACGGAAATGCAGGGAACCCATTAAGCTTTGTGCCTTTGAAACATCAAAGCATTGTCATTCTAATGTGACGACAACTTCTCACTGCCATCTCAATGCCATTGTCAAGAGAAGAGAAGAGAAGAGAAGAGAAGAGAAGAGAAGAGAAGAGAA
>CM076652.1:26494290-26508502 GCA_038496675.1 Rachycentron canadum
AAGAGAAGAGAAGAGAAGAGAAGAGAAGAGAAGAGAAGAGAAGAGAAGAGAAGAGAAGAGAAGAGAAGAGAAGAGAGTCATTTGGACATGGGTTTGCTCTGGATTTCTGTGGCTTCTCTGCTTCCAAAACTTTTTCAAAGATTGGGACACTGGGTACTTCAAGCTACAGACATCCAAGACACTCATCTCTACTCCATGTTGTGCAAACAAGCATGTAACGTCCAGATGACAAAAGCTCAGAGCCAAAGCCAATTACATCACAACCTCACTTCTGAAATGAGGCTGTTCATTTTAATTACAAGCCATAAATTCTTCATTTCATTGTGGATTAACACATAACACATTTTTCTATTTAACATGACCAGAATCTTCTATTGACCAGCTCTTCCATTATCTGCAATATCCAACACATCCTGTTAAGCCATTTCATTTTTTATTGGAACTATTTATTAATTTCTATAAGAATGTACACAAAAGAACTAAAGCCCTCTATGTGTATGTGTGTGTGTTTGTGGGTGTTTGTTATCTACCTCTCTTGTCCCTGACCGGAATAATGACCTGAGCAGGTGGTTGAAGCAACATGAGCATGAGTTCCCAGGACACTAACACAGCCATGCTAAACACACACCACTGTGCTGGGAGAACATGCACCTGTGATCTGAATACCTACTACAGTGTCTGTGTGCCTGATATGACAGATGTGCGTGAATAACGTGTGTGTGTGTGTGTGTGTGTGTGTGTGTGTGTGTGTGTGTGTGTGTGTGTGTGTGTGTGTGTGGGTGTGTGTATGTAAATCTGCACTTCACTAGTTTGCGGACACAGTGTTATAATGGACAATGTCAATACGTCACATATACTGTAGATGAAAAATTGAGAATTTGAGGTGAACCTTGAAAGAAAAAGAACAGAACAGAAGCACAACTAATGTTATGGAGAGGCTGTTTGGTATGAGGTTCTTGCCACTGGGCATGACGCATAATCTTTTGATGTGACGTCACTGGATGACGTTACATATTGCTATAGAATGCATTATTTGACTGCAAGAGACATCCAAGGCAAACTGATGTGTTAAGAATCTGCTTTTGTGCTTGTTTGTATGCACGTGTGTTTGTATCCTTTTCAGAATATGTGCGCATGGATACAGTTTCTATGAGCATGTGCATGTACAGTATGTGTGAATGTGCATATATACTGTATCTGTGCAGGTTTTCACTGTGCAAATGTGTGTGAATTTCTCCCTCGAGGATGAAGCTTCTCCACTTTAGAGTCATATGTGCTGACAGAAGAAGCAGAACTACACCAGTGGCTGTATTACGAAGCCAGAGAGGCAGTAGAGGGACTGATACGGGTATCAAAGCCTGCCTCTTTGCCTTTGTGCCTTTGTGTGGTGGCCATCAAAGACTTCCATAGCCATCCTGGCATCCCACAGGATTGGCCTCTTATATAAGAACACACCATCCAGCATACTGCAGGAGTGGCGCCGAGGGAGTGGGGGTGGTTCGTGGAGGGAAGAAGAGATGCACTAAATATTCCTCAGATATTTCCATTTTGCACCCTGCTTGTTGAGTTTAGTTCATTCTTTAATTATATTTGTCCTTCTTTCTCTTTGTTCCTTTACCTCATTCTAGTTGAGCTCTCATGTATGTGTGCGTAGATGAACTGATGAAAAAAATAAAATAAAATATAAATATATATATATATAAAATGTAATGTGGTCAGTTAAGTGGTTAGCTGGCTAACATACATACTGTAGGTTGAGGGCAACAAAAAGTAAAGTTATAAGCTGATATTTGAAGTTTACCTTCTACTTTGGTGCATGAGGTTACCTCTTTTATGAATGAAGAGATTAAAAACAGGCCAAAAGTGCCATTTAATCCATCAAGTCTAAGCTGCACTGTGCCGGAGCCTAATTCCGTTGAGCTAAGCAGCTATGGAGGTACAATAGTCTGATGTAATGCTGCAAAGCATTCCTCCAGGTTTTTCTAAAGGGATAACATCTTGTTAATGTAGCATGTCCTGGTAGAGAAATGCTGTGGCAAGGGGAAACTGGCGGGGGTTGGCAGCATCGAAGTCCCAGCAACAAAACTGATTCACAATTTCAACTAAGTAGGACTAGACAGCATTTACCAATTGTCAAAAATAGAAAACAATGTAAAATTGTTTGTTGAAGTCACATACAGTAAACGGGCTTTTTTTGACAGCTTCACATACAAACCACATCAATTTCTTTTTCTGAAGGAACATGAACACTCTAGTTTAAATCAGTCAGCACACACAGGATCTAATTAGCAGCACTACACCACAATCTTTCCTGTTCCTATCTAATTTTAAACTCTAGTAGAGCCAGGACTATATTGGGTGATTGAAGCTTTATCACAGTTGACTCTCACTGTGAACAACAGTTCATCACAGCGTGAAGAATATTACATGGAAACTATTTTATTTTTTTAATCTTGCTCTGATAATAAAACCTTTATTTAAACAATAACAGGACATGCTAAAGGACCCGCTATAAAAACAGGGGGACATTAATACACCATGTGTATTGTTGAGGAATTCAATTTAAACTGTCACCATCAACTGGTATTAAAAAGGTAAAAACTCACTGGCATAAAAATGAAAGACACATCTGCAATGTAACAATTATACTGCTTGCGAACCAGAAGTAACTGTATTGCCTAAGCAAGTTGAGCTAGAGTTAAAACTCAAATCTGTAGCTTTCTATCTTAGGAACCCAGTGATCAACATTGTTTTCACCAAGAGAGTGATTGTGCCTCTAGGGGTAGGAAGTGAAATCTGTGGGATCCTTCTATCGCAGATGTCCCGCCTGCACAGCTCATTCCCCATGCAAGTTCCATAAGGGCATTTGTCAGTTGATCAGCCATCAATGAATCAATGCTACAGGGGTTTACAAGGGTAGTGACACACAGACATGCACAAATGGTGTGTGTGTGTGTGTGTGTGTGTGTGTTTGTGCGTGTGTGCAGGTGAGTATACATGATCATGCCAGGAAAAAGATTACTCAGGCACGTTGCTCTATCTGAGTATATTGTTGTCTTGGCAATCTTTGTTTTTAGGATATGTTTGCTGTCTGTGATTACAAAACACAACAATCTGTGTGTCAGCCTGTCTGTCTATCCACATATCTATCTATCCATTTCTTATTGCATGCAGGTCTAATTGGCTCAAGGTAAATTCCTCTTCGCTGCATTCACTGTAAACAACAGACCATCTCCAGCACTTAGACAGATTGGATTCAATTACAGTCTGCTACGCTTTGAATATCAGATAAGACAAAATTACACAACCGTTCTCAAGGTGACAAGTTGAGTGAATGCCTGATGAATCTAAAGCAGCAGCCAAGGACACTGACTGACTGCTTTGCCAAGAAGAAAGCACTGCAGAACTGTCTCACTGTATCAGACCTGCTCTCAAGTAAAAGTCTGAAATATACGTCTTAACTAAATAGGCTTTAGCGAAATAGAATAGCTTAAATATTGTGAGCCGGGTTCACAAAGAGTGCCACATATGTTTTATGCAGTTATATTATGCATGCATGTTTCTCCAGTGAGAAAGGTTGAGAGGAAAAGAATCTAAACTGGGATTTTTACAGTTGGCCTTACCAGAATCTTGGTGGTATAGGCGCTGTTGATGGAGATGGCATTGACCAGTAACTCCAGTGATTTGGGTGGCAGGACTCCAGGATCTGGGATTTCTTTGTAGTGCACATCTCCAACGTAACACTGCACAGCTGTCATGCGATTGGTAGTTAGTGTGCCTGTCTTGTCAGAGCAGATGGCGGTGGCATTGCCCATTGTTTCACATGCATCCAGGTGACGCACCAGGTTGTTGTCTTTCATCATTTTCTGTTGGTAGGAAACAACATGATTTGACACATTACAGTACATATTTGAAATGCTCTAAAATATCTCTATGATTATATGGATAACTATATTAGCCTAACATGCTCTTGCTCTGCTTCCACTTCATTGGCTATAATAGCTACCAATACAAACAGAGGGATATCTGTGCTTACATAATGTGGAACTGCTTATATAATTCACAGCAACAGTCAAAGAAACAAAGTGCTGTCGATACATGGCCTTTATCACAATTTGTTTTTCTGTTTGTGGATGCGAATCGGATATATTATGTTATCCCATTTTTCACTCTTTGTGAGGTGCAGAAATTTCCACCTCACAATGAAAATAAAAACACATTGATGAAAAAATAGGGACAGTTAGATGTCAGTAGCCGTGACACTCAGAGAATCGACTTACAATCTGTAAACAAATACACCACGTAATGCAGAACAATGTGTAAACAAGCAGCATTTAAAGCAGAGATACAACAACACCACAGTGTATGTACAGTACGTGGCATTGCTCACCTTGACAGAATAAGCCAGGGAAATGGTGACAGCCAGTGGCAGACCCTCAGGCACGGCCACCACCAACACAGTCACGCCAATGATAAAGAATTTGACAAAGTACTGAATGTAGATTGGAGTGCACTCTGGCATCCAAGGGCGTTTCTGCATCACAAAGGTGTCAATGGCAAAATACAGGACCAGGATGATGACTGTGATGGCTGACATGAGCAAACCTGAAAAAGATAGAACAGGTATCAGCTGAGGAAAAGAATGATGTAATATGAACTTGAACCATGCATCTGAAAAAAATGTTCATATTGGGAAGTGCCAAGGATGCCAAGTGTCTGGTGATATGACCCATCACTGCAGCACCTAGGGAGCAACTCTAGCTCTTGCCACTACTTTAGCCCAGGGCGATTCCTAGTTTCTACTGCACCAGGCATGTTTTGGTATTGGAGGGTGTTACTGAGCCACCATATCTGCTTCACTGAGCATCAAATGACCTGTTATTTACTAGTAAGCATGTCTAGAATAAACACAATTTATTATGGTTACTTTACAGTACATGTAGGGATGCGAGGATTGCGCACTGACAGCTAAATAAAACAGAGACAAGAATTATTTGCTCTTTAGTTCAACACATGCTTTTATTGCATGAACATGTCAAAATATTTACTGTGAAAAAGCAGTGAGGGAGTACTGATCAGGTCTCATATTAATATCACCCACAAATAAATCCCAACCACCAAGTGGACAATTTCCCCATGATAATTTATAATAATAATAATAATAATAGTTTCATTATGGGAAGAGTGATTATAAGGTGCCTTACTTTTACTTAGGTGTACATTGTAAGCTGACGACTTAGCACATATTGCTTGTGGGTGTATGGCACAACTGGAGCCAGGTGGATACAGCCCATGTGTGGCTTATTGGCAGCGCGTACAAATCAGTACAACACAAACTTAGAAACAGGTGCCAGAGGGTCACAGGCCTGGAAGTGTATGGGCCAGACCCACATGAACACATATGATCTTACGGTGCTGCTTGTATGCTAATCCATCCACAGTATTTCATTGTTTTGACACCATGTCCTCATTCCATCACTCAGGCCAACAGTCTCAGCACACCGTAAAGACATGGACTTCTGAAAATGTGAAACCTTTAACTTTTGACTAAGTGAACTAAGAAAGCAGCTTTCATGATGCCTTTGTGGTCTTTTATCTCCTGAAATAACTATTGAAGAATATTTTGAGAATTTTTGTGGTTCTACTTTTAAGAATCCTGAATTCTCCAGACTGGTCCAAAAACCTTGGCATTTCATTTGTTCAACAGTAATCCTCCTATGCTGCTGCTGAGAGGACACCCACAATGTGGGCACACTGGCATGTGGGCATCTGTTACTAAAAATGCTTGCTGGTACAGATCTACTGCAAGTGTGTGAGACATCCACTTCTGGTGCCATTATAATTCATTATGATATGGACTATAAAATGGCAAAACTGATGCATAGATGCATAGTAAAGTCTCAATTGCTCCCACTACAATGATTTAACAAGTCACTGGAGTACAGGTCTTTTAGAAGAGTGCACAACCCTCTTCTGTAACTCTGACACTAAAGCATTCCTCCTAACTGCTCTGATTACTTTAAGCGACCAAGATGTGAGTCTTGTCTTCGTGCAACATCTTGTTTTGATGGACAGGATGATGGTTCAGTAACTTGCTATCCCTAATGTAACTGCTTAAGTGAGTGAAGGACTTGTCTGTGAGCAATTTGCTGTACCTGCTTTGCCAATCTGGACGGCCAGTTTGGTCAGCTTCCCTTGCAACACAGACTTCTCTTTCTTTGAAACGGACACCTTCTTCCTCTCTTTTTCATCGGCCTCTCCGCCTTCCGCACTCTTTAGAGGCTGCATCTCCATGGCAGCTGCTCCATCTTGCTTCTTTACTGCAAACACCACAAAAACAGAAAGCAGTAGTGTTAGAAATAGAGATTTAACCAAGGAAATGAGGAGGAAGAGGGAGCCTGGCTTTAACACCCATGTGTTACATTAGCTCAAGACCCCAAGTTTAGACTTAAAACCAAGAAAAGATCATATGAGGTGCCATTAAACATTAGACTAATTGTTAAGTATAAACCTTTTATTTACCATAATAATGATTTATATTTGTCCTGTTCTTGATTATATCTAATGGGCTGTGAACCATCTTACAGTATATACTATGAAAGCTCTGGAGGTCATATTTAAAGGAAAGCACTGATTCTTATCGGTCATCCTATCTTTTTATCACAAACATATTTACAGTAAGTCATAAATAATTCAATGGTCCTACATCCAAGGTAGAGACCATGTTCCCAGTTTATCTAAAAGCCTTTTTGCAGAACATGAGGAAATGAAAACCTTCTAAACATTTAGTGTAGTTCATTTCACACATACAAGGAAAACTCAGTGTGATTTACATAGAAAATAGAAAACAACCAGAAATGAAACAAAAACTGTACAAAAAAAGCACATATTTGTTTCAATGAGTAGTATAACACCTTAACATTGATTTATAGTTCTTTTGCTGTTTTATTTTTACCCTGAGAACATTTTAGAGACCAGTTTCAAATTTCGCCTTGGAAGTTTACATGTTTCATACTGTAGCTGCAAATATATTTTGGCAACAAGGTGATGTATAGAACATGATGTATAGTTGTATTATAGCTTTCTTTAAAAACTGTAAGACAGAGAGAGATCTCAGTTGCAGGTTATCTAAACTTATATATACTTATACTTATATATATATATATATATTAACATAACATGAAAGCTGCACTGCATGAAAGATCACATTGTTCAAAAGCTCTTCTCTGATAATCATAATGAAAGGAAACAAATCTTTGGAGATCTCCAAATAGTAAAACCATGTGATCATACATTTTACTGAAACAGAGCATCTCATCAGGGAGTAGGCACAAAACACACTTACCCTGTGCACAGTTACACACATCGAAATGACTTCTTATAGAAATAATAAAATTGAATAAAAATTCTTTCACTAGTCAAAAAGACCAAATCAAAATGACTCATTTTCTAAGGCATTTACTAACCCATGTACATTAAATATAAGTAGTCACCCTTCTCACTTTGACAGCAAGAAATTCTGATTTATGCTGTAGAAACAAGGTCTTGAAAAAAATACTGTTCAGGCTCTAAAACCCATCTTCAATAACCTCATCTGTCTCCATCTCTGTCGTCACACACACACACACACACACACACACACACACACACACACTCACACTCACACTCACACTCACACTCACACTCACACTCACACACACACTCACACACACACTCACTCACTCAAACACACAGTGCAGTGCTTCTCTGTTAATGTAACCCATTACCAAGAATCATTTCAGCCCAGGTTCCCCATCACAATGAGGCATGTGTTTTATGCTTACGAAAAACCTTTTAATGTTGTACACTTGTCATACTCTCTGGTTGTGCATTTGTGTTTCCACCTCCACAACACTGGGCAGATAGTGCATTGTCTGTATCTAGTTGTGTGCAGCAGAAGACCAAGATCAAACAATTGAAATTAAAACACTCTCAGGACAAAGGTGCATCTTTTGAAAGCTGCAGCTTGTGTCCTTTATTTCATCCTGCCATGCTTTTGTTTTAAGAGAGGAAAACATACACAATGAGCTAAAAGATTATGACCACTCACAGATAGTGAGTAACGTTTATTAGCTTGTGTAATGGTGCATGTCAAGGTCTGGGATAAATTTTGCGGTCAACTTATTGGATGCGGCAGAAACCAGCAGGTTTCACCTGAGCAACTTTGACGTTATGACTCGACAACTGCATAGGGGCATTTCTAGCACACTAAGGTTATGAGGTGCTCTTAAGCAGCAGTGGTGAGTACCTG
This sequence comes from Rachycentron canadum, assembly GCA_038496675.1. NCBI lineage: Eukaryota > Metazoa > Chordata > Actinopteri > Carangiformes > Rachycentridae > Rachycentron > Rachycentron canadum. The sequence goes on from CM076652.1 coordinate 26,502,581, forward strand.
CCAACTCTGAAACACAGTGTTGGGAGAGGTGTTGAAAGTCTGATCACAGGTCAGAGCTGTTTTGGCAGCATGTGAAGGACCAACAGCATAACTAGCTAGGGGTGGTCATGTTGTTTTGGCTCATTAGTATGTTTTAACATTTAATTAATGCTTCAACTTAATAGATAATGGTACACTAGCCAGTTATATAAATCTAATTAATTAATAATGGTAACAATTTCCAAATCTACATTTTGAAATGACTAAAAAGTACTGCATTGAAGGTTTAGTTAATAAGAAAAAAAAGAAATCAATAGCAAAACTTACTGATAACAATAGGGCTGTAACTCTATGAATTTTGTTAGTAAAATTGTATCTGGCTAGACTGTATTGACAGGTTATAATAATAAACAATCATAAAAATAAGTATTATTTACACCTCTAAAGGACAATAAAAAAAGACACATTATCCCTTCAATCCCAGACAAATATATCTCATATCGCCTGAAACAAATTTCATCAAACAGCAGAAAGGGGAAAACCAGAGTGTGGTACATAACTTGGGGAGAGCTCTACAAGAACAGACTGGCGCGTTTTGGGTGGAAAAGGGTAGCCCGTGTGAGGTGCTAGCTGAGGAACAGGTTACTGTTCTCTTATAGAGAACAAGACAAATCAACAACACGACAAGAACAACAACAGAACAACAGACCAGGGACAACACATCAATGGCAGACAGAGTGAAAAGGAGGGATTTTCTAACCTAATATGACTGCAGGTAAAGCTTGGGTCAAATAAAAAGTCTGATTCCTCCTAAGACTTCCAGTATCTGGGACTGTCAGTGGTAGACTAACAGTTGATGGCCAAAGTCCCTTGTAATCCATTCTGAATTAGTACTGCAAATGGTATTTAGAAAAATATAGGCTGAAATAAATAATGTAACAGGAGGATTTTCCATCTACATTTGACCCAGAGCTTGCACCACACACCATAGAAGGAAAAAGATGAGAAGGAGGAGGTGAAGGAGGAAGAAATGATAAGGGGAGGAGAGAGTGAAAGATATGGTTTGGTTACCTTTAATCTGGTTGCTCTCCATATTGCCATCTTGCATTTTACCTATGATGGAGACATACAAGACAATAACAACAAAAATAACCAAGGCAGACAAGTCAACAAATTATCACCACAGAGACAACACACACAGTGAGAACCAAAAATCACAAACAAGAAGACAGGAAAATGACTTTTAATACAACCTCTCTGTGACAGTCACATAGAAAGGCTTGTGATATGTAAGTGATGTAATGTAACTAGTAGCTACACCTACTGGCAAGGGGCTAATAAAATAAAATTTAATTGAAAGTTGTTCTAACACCAATTAGAGACACATACTGTAGTGTGCAGATTTTAGTGTAATGAAGTGGGAGGAAATTAGGCTTTAATAGACTTAATTTCATTGCATAAGCAAATAATCAGGTAATTAAAATGCTTAATGGGCCTTTCTCAAATATAAATATTTTGACATCAAAGTATGTCAAGTGTGACATAATACGATGCGGAACATTTTCTTAAAAACTGCAGACTTTCTCCTGAATGTGTCTGTTTTTAAATATTGCTTTGAGTGACAAACTCACAAGTAATTTCACACACATGATCAAAAATATGCGTCAAATCGTCAGGGTATAAAATGAGATATAAAGACATAGATAGAGCATTTACAGTGAACACTGACTGTGAGGAAGAGTACACCACAAACACACACACACCACACACACGTACAGTGCACACAAACAAGAGACAGCATGCATAAGAGGAAAATTCAGACAGCACATGCAAGATCACACACACAGTGGGAAGCAGACTGAAGATGTGAGCAATGCTTAGAGAGAGAGAGAGAGGGAGAGGGAGAGGGAGGGAGAGAGAGAGAGAGAGAGAGAGAGAGAGAGAGAGAGGGCCTGAAGGGAAAGCCTCCCACATGGTGAAGTTACATAAGAACAACTGGAGGAAAATCGAAATCTAAGTTTGGGGACAGTGCATTTATTATGCCGTTGGATTCTGCTTACAAAAGGAGTGAACAATTAAATGTGCGGTTAAATCAAACAATACTGTTATAAATTTCAGAATAATTTTGCTTTTAGTCTAATAGAGGAGCTAGGAGCATTCTTAGTAGTACACATACAGTATACATTATTTTGCAAGCTGATGAAACATAAAAGTATAAATAAAATCAACTGATTGCACAATGTTTACAAAATAAGACATTATAATTAAGAGGGTATTTATTATATACTGCAGTGTTGATCCCATTATCTACCCAGGGTATAATTATAGAGATATGCATTGTATGTCTCAGTGGTGAGCAGGCTATAAATTGCACAAAATCTGCAGTGCTGTATGCTCAAATGCCAGCAAGAAAATTACTCAGGTAGAGCCAGAAGACCTGATTTTCGCAGAATCCTCTGCATGTTAGTGGAGAATAAATGGCTCGTTTCACCTCCATGTCCACATTAACCAGTTCCCCGGAGTCACAATAAAGCTGAAGATGACAAATTGCTCTGTTCCAGCCCAAGACAGCACAAGGTCACCATTACAGTGCAAATCAGGCCCCTCCTGCCTCTGGTACAAACACTTTGAGGCTGCTCTCCAAGGAGATGAAGATAAGACAGAATCCACTGCTACAGTCAATGAAGTTAATCTTTTTGCATCCTGTCCAGCTACCATAGAAATGGAAGATTTACACTAAGTGATCTCAGAGGACACCCAACTAAAGGAGATGGCCCGACAGTCAGATTTTGCCACCGCTATTCACTAAATGTCTTTCCGATCAGAAATATATTCCACTATTCTATTATTTTCACTTTCCTTACTTACGCCAACTAACAATGTTTAAAGGACCAGCTCTGTATTTTGGGAAATACACTTGTTCCCTTTCTTTCCAAAGTTAGATGACAAGTTAGATGATATCACTCTTGGGTTATAGCCAGCAGGCAGTTATTTTAGTTTAGCAAAAAAACAGTAAAAACAGTCTTTGATTTTGTTATCATTTGTCCAGTGATAACATAATCCCCCTACACCTCTAAAGCCCACTAGTCATCATGTTATATTTGTTTTATTTGTTCTTGTTTGATCTGTACAGAAACCAAAGTGTAACAACAACATGTGGGGGTTATGTGCCGGCCTATTTCTTGGCTGGGAGCAGTGGTAATAATCCACTAATCTGTCAGCAAGAAAGGAAATAAATATTTCCCAAAATGTTACATTATTTCAAATGTTTTCCTTATTATTGACGAAATCTGAATAAATATTAAAAGGCCTAAATGTTTCCATCACCTTTACTACTAATCAAGGGCTCATTACAAATTTTCCCACACATAATTTGAAGCATTACAAGGCAAACAATAGCATAAAGAGAGGAAAAAGAAACAGGAGACTAATTTCTACAAATAAAGAAGACATGCACTGACAGCGTGGATACAAAAGGGGTCCAACACAACTGAAAGAGAAGGTAGAGCAGACAGTGAGCACCCATGGTAGGAAGCAATTGGACAATGGAGAAGGTAGTAGTCACAACATAAAGAGGTCAGAGATCAGATGTTTTGTCAACCTACCATTAATTAGGCTGGCACTGCCAGGGGCATTAATGCCTGCAGCCCCATCCGTGGCTATAGTTGCAATAGGGTGGATAGGGGGATGGGAGCAGTCTAGCCATGTTGGGCCAAACATGAATGAACAAAACAAACACATGCACGCACCCACACAAAAACACACGCATACGCGCATGTGCACACACAAGACAATAAACAGAAATAACATGGTTATAGCACATTTAAGAGATTCAGCATATGTAGACTAGTGTGTGAATGCTAAAATGTGATCATTGTGGATTGTAAATACATGTATTTGTATATGTAATAATTACTTTATATTACAAACTCGTGTGATTTGTGAGATGTAAAAGTGAGATTGTTAATAAACAAACAGACGGACATGTAACATGAAATCTTAACATAACGTGGAAAACAATATAACAAAAGGTGAAACCAGAGCAACAAAAAAAAAAAAAAAAACTACTGTAAAATGATGTACTACGTATAATCCTGCATGTATGGTAATCCGTATTGATTACATTGTATTTTACCTCTTTCATATTCAAGCATTGATTGTGTATATTGGGATTTCGATCTTTGATTTTTTTGCAGGGTGAATTTCATTGAAACCATGTTATTCATGTTAAAATCTTTAGCATCACAAAATCATAATTTGAATAGAAAATTTGAAACAAATAAGACAGGTGTTGCATAGCCAATCTAAAATTAAACTCTCCAATGTAAAAGTAAATAAAATGTAAAAGGGTGCAAGTATTAGCCAGCCACGCGTTCCAACCAGTTAAGTCATGGGACTAATTATTTTCTTTTAGAAATTGTCCAAATGTTTTAGAAGTTGTCCAAACTATAAAGGAGGGTTATGTAGGACGTATGGAAGTTTAAAAGTTTTATTACAGACCCATACTACATTATCAATGAAGAGTGATTACCTCTGTCATGAAACAGCCCAAAAGAGATTGATGCAATTTCTTGACAAATTTGCAATCATGCACATTGTTTTTATCAATTTACTATCAGCATTTTACTATACTATCTTAGCTGCCTAGTATGGCGTAGTAATGATTTAAGGTACAACTTTTTGTAAGATATTAAGAGGAATTAAGATAAGTGAAATTTTAATCCAATCTACAATTTTGTATAAAAGATTAAGTTGATTAGCTGTATTAATATAAATGACTTCTGTGAATGACAGTTTCAAGTAAATTTGGATAGTTTGATGACATCTTCCTTGGGCCCACATTACATGTTACACTTCTACAACAGTTTGTTGTTGGTTGATCAGAAATGTGGGATTTTTTTCCTCGGTATGATCAATCTGATTGGATTGATCAAACCTGGGACATTAATGCATTTTACCACTGTGCTACAGCCAGATCACAACCATATTGTTCAGGCACTTCAATTACAGTACAAGTTGTAACAATAAGACATATGGCATTTGCTAGTGTTCAGATCAGAGTCAGGAAGTATTCTTCACAGAGACATGTTTACCATCATCTTGTATAATGTGACAATTGTGAGACAGACCAGAAAAAAAAATAGAACATGCTATCCGTGCAAGCCACTGGGGTTCCTGTTCATTGAAACAACAGAGCCCTTCAAAGAGGCACAGATAACAGTGGCAACAAATTACTATTGATATAAAGGTACATATGTAAGATGTAAAAATAGCATATTTTAAAAGCTCATACTTTCTACTTTACTATCTACTGCTAGTAAATGTGCTTTACACCTGTAAGACTGTCACTCTCATGTCACTTTTCTGTTAAACAGCTATAACATGAGTCTGATAGCCTTTCATTATTTATAGCATTCAACATGTCTGACACAGGACTGATGTTGAATGTTAGCTACTCATTCAGATGAGCACAGTGCTGTTATGCAGGAAAAAGATTATGCATTGTGAAATGTGTCATCTGTCAGCACTTAAAAATTGTTTACAATTCTTGTGGTGATGAGGCTTCTCTTTTTAAGTGAGGAACTAAACTGGGGCAAAGGTGCTTGGCTACAGGAAAAGAGTAATGCGCAACGGTGGGTTATTGGGGATCATCAGGGGTTAAAGATCAAAAAGATCAAGTACCACTCCCAGGGGTCAGAGAAAGGGGATACTCTACCTGTATTCTGGTGTCCGTCTTCCACTGCCCCTCCTTCGAGGCGAATTTGGAACGATAAGAGAGTAAGGACAATAATGCACCTGAACCCACAGAACCTGGATACTGCAGCTCACAACTGTACCACCAACAATCATTTCATGTATATGTGTTCATGTATATGTGTGTATGTGTGTGCATGTGTGTGTGTGTGTGTGTGTGTGTGTGTGTGTGTGTGTGTGTGTGTGTGT
>CM076652.1:26516946-26528823 GCA_038496675.1 Rachycentron canadum
ATAGGTGTATGTAGCTGTTTGTGTGAGGGCACTTAAAAAAAAAAGGAAAAACAGTAGCACATGATGACATTAATAATCTAACACCGAATATGATCTATGTTTTTACTGTAAAATCAATACCTTTTTTGTTTTTCTTTCTCAGGGTGCACAAGGACCTTCTGGACCTCCAGGACCCGCTGGAGCCAGAGGAATGCCCGTACGTATCTTTGTGAACATTAACACATATTTACGTGCAGTTTTTAAATTATTTGCACAAGCAAGTAGTCTGAACAAAGAATCTGTTTATCCATCAAAGAGTGATTTTTGGATTTTGAGTTTACAGGATCAAAAGAGTTCAGGTGAATTAGGAAGTTTTTCACTTGTTCCCAGGGACCCCAAGGACCTCGTGGTGACAAAGGTGAGGCTGGAGAGGGCGGTGAGAGAGGACAGAAGGGACACAGAGGTTTCACTGGTCTGCAGGGTCTGCCCGGACCCCCGGTAAGCATCCAGACAGAATAAAAATAAATGTGCATTCACCCATTTTTGTTATTGTCGATTTAGCTACAGTTTATTGCGGACTAGTACCATCCCATTGATGTTTTTCTCTAATCTATGTATAAATGTAATCATCTGTTCTAGGGTCAAGCCGGAGACCAGGGTGCTACTGGACCTGCTGGACCTTCTGGACAAAGAGTGAGCTTAAACACAAAATGCTATAGTTATAATAAAACAAATTGTAATATCTCCTTACGTGAAGTGTCTTTAGAGCTTGACATCAAGCCTTTTTTTTCTCCATCTGTAGGGACCACCTGGACCTGTTGGCCCTGCTGGAAAGGACGGTGCAAATGGTTTGCCAGGACCCATTGGACCCCCTGGACCCCGTGGTCGCAGTGGAGAGACCGGCCCCGCTGTAAGTTCCCACAGAACTTCCTCCACCTGTAAAATGATGATGATGATGATTAACTGACAGGACAATGAAGTCCTAAATGTTGGGTGTTCAGCAAAAATTTAATAGAAAATATTAGAATCATCATTTTAATATCTTATTCTGTGGTTTCTACGCTAGGACTGCATCAAATATCCAAAGCCCTTCATTATAAAATTGCTTTGTGGCACTGAGATTGCAGGCTGCTAGTGGTTAATCGGAACAATTTAGGGACAGCAGGCACAGGTTTGCTGCCTCCAAACACAAATGTTTCATAAACACACCAAATCAGTTTTGCTTATAAATCAAAACCACAACTACCCTGACATCTTGGCCAATGAAGAAGTCAAAGATCAAATTATGCAGCAAATAAACCAATGAATGTAAATATGTTGAAAATGGACACAAAAAAAAAACAAGATGGGATAGAAAACTTCAAAATCAACAATCAACTTAAAAAGGGAGTTTTAAAGCAACTAGAGTGTATTCAGACAGCATTCAGATACTTTCACTGTTTTCACATTTTGTTATGTTGCAGCCTTATGCTACAATCGCTCATCAATCTACACTAAAATCAAGTTGTAGAAACTGGAAGAACCTGAGCTACTTTATGAGAGCACTGCAAATAAGATGTAGCGAGAGCTCTTGTTGGCATCACATGAACTTGTTTGAGACACATGCACTGTTCAAACTGAGAGTGAAGTCCAATACGAGAAAACTGAAATGAGAGACCAGATTGCAGAGCAGATGGCAGCATTTTCTGCACCAATCGTAGGAGGTAAGGAGGGACTTGTCTAGTCTAATTGCAGGGGGAAGAATAAACCACCATTTGTGAGCAGGAAATGAAAATACACAAGTGGAGTGATGACTGGACAAAAAAGAAATGTCTAAGTTTTGTGCTAAATTTAAACTTTCTGTCTTTCTCGCTCTCTTTTTTATCTCAGGGTCCCCCCGGAAACCCTGGACCCCCTGGTCCCCCTGGTCCTCCTGGCCCTGGCATCGACATGTCTGCCTTCGCTGGCCTGGGTCAGACTGAGAAGTCTCCTGATCCTCTCAGGTACATGAGGGCTGACCAGGCCTCTGGAAACCTCCGTCAACATGATGCTGAGGTTGATGCCACCCTCAAATCTCTCAACAACCAGATCGAGAACATCCGCAGCCCAGAGGGATCCAAGAAGAACCCTGCTCGTACCTGCAGGGACCTGAAGCTCTGCCATCCTGACTGGAAGAGCGGTGAGTGACACCAATAGGAATTGGTCAGATTGGGGAGAGATGATGAAGTAGACACAAGTTGTGTGAATTTCATGAAATTTCGTGGTGTTTGCATGTGGCCGATATGTCACTATATATATATATATAACAATATATCATACCATTATACACTAAACCATCAATAATGACCAGTTTCTTATGCAGCTAGAGAGGGGCTTTAATGTGAGGAAAACATTTCCCTCTAGAAGCTAATGTTTTTTGTTGGGTTTTTTTTGCCTGTAGGAGAGTACTGGATTGACCCCAATCAGGGCTGCACTATTGATGCAATTAAGGTCTTCTGCAACATGGAGACAGGAGAGTCCTGTGTCTACCCCAAGCCTTCTAACATCCCTCGCAAGAACTGGTGGTCCAGCAAGAGCAAAGACCGCAAACACGTCTGGTTCGGCGAGACAATGAATGGAGGATTCCACGTAAGTCGTGATTTTAAGTTGTCTGTTTAAACAGTCAAGCTGTATGTATGCCTCGCATTCCCATTTCTATTGCAATGCAATAGACTGCTTGTTTTAAGACTGACTCTTGATATAAGCATTTTATTTATAATTTGGTTCAAGTCACTGCTTTCTTTTTTTAAATATAAGATAAGGTTTAGGGAATATATTGATGTAACATTCACCCAGTGTGTGTTGGGATACACTTACTACCAGATTACTCTGCACAGTGGGTACTGGTAAATAATAGGTTTTAATTACTAAGAAGTTTTTCCCACCCCCACTGTCATCTGTGGTTTTCTTGGAGCAGGAAAAACTGAAAAACTAAAACAATGTGTGAAAGATTCTTAAAACAAATCTGTGTTAAAGCACCCATGTGTAAGACTTGACAATTTCTGACTTTGGTGACTGCTAGTGGTGGTTTTAAAAATAAAAAAACATACTGACTGGAGTCAAAGCTCACCACTAAACCTGTCCCTCAACCCCATTAGTGTCATCATTTTTTAATCAACATTTTGTAGTGTAAAAAAAATCTTAAAAAAATAAAAAATATCCCTCTCGCTTATCTCTCATGCAGTTTAGCTATGGTGATGACAGCCTAGCACCCAACACTGCTGCCATTCAGATGACCTTCCTGAGACTGCTCTCCACCGAGGCCTCTCAGAACCTCACCTACCACTGTAAGAACAGTGTGGCCTACATGGACGCCTCAATGGGCAACCTGAAGAAGGCCGTGCTGCTGCAGGGCTCCAATGATGTGGAGATCAGAGCTGAGGGCAACAGCCGCTTCACCTACAGCGTGATGGAGGATGGCTGCACGGTAAGACTGGCAGATTCAACACACATAGACAGCACACACAGTTTTTTCTACATGCTCATGCACAATAATTTTAGACATGGTGACACATTGGTACACAGTTCACTTCACCTTAATCACAAACATTAGGCACTGTATGGCTCAACGCTCTGACTCACCTAGCTAAACTCACTCTCATGCAGTTTTGGTGAAGTCATAGGTCGATTAACAGCCATTGTGTTGTTTTCCTCTGAGCAGAAACACACAGGACAGTGGGGCAAGACAGTGATTGAATACAGATCGCAGAAGACCTCTCGTCTCCCCATTGTGGACATTGCCCCCATGGATATTGGTGGAGCAGACCAGGAGTTCGGAGTCGACGTCGGGCCAGTCTGCTTTTTGTAGAGAATGAGGGATCGCAAAGAAGAGAAACAAAAAAGTGGAAATTTGAAAAAAATGAAAGAGGAGCACACTTCAGATAAAGGAGGAGAGAAAGAGAGAAAAAGAAAAATCAAGACACTTTTTTTAAACGGGACTTTTTTTCTAAGTAAAAAGTGCTTTTTCCAAGTCGAACTCCGTAGGATATCTGCACTGAATGGCACTAGCAACTGTCATCTGTGATTCATCCAGCATTGCCTCCAGTCAACTCGCCTTGCCCCATGGACACCCAGCATTCCCCTAAAAGGCCCTACTACGCCCTGGGTAAACAGCAGCCCTCTCTACCTACCCCAACCCCACATCCACAAACAAGGAGGAAGTATGAGGAGAGTATGGGAACACGCCAGGGAACAAGAGAGAGAAAAATGTGTTGGTGTTATTTATTTATTGTTTAGGTTTGGGTCCCAGGTGCGGTAGGACTGGGTTTGTTGCTAAGTAATAAAAAGCCCACTTACACATATTTAAAGAAAAACCTTCCACCAACTTCCTCTCTTACTTCCTCCTCTTTTCTAACCAACCACCCCATCACTCCTGTGCCATATCCACTAAAACATAAATATCTCTTTGAAACCAAAAATCTATCTACTTAGAAAGTGCAGGTGTTCCTATTTCTACCGCCACAGTGTATCAAAAAGTTACTGTGTATTATAATAAAAGTCAATGGTGCTATTGTTGTAAAACAGTCTGTATTTTTTAACAACCAGATACTCAATTGTAGTGACTTGTACATATGTATATATATGTATATGTGTGTATACATATATATACAGTTTCTTAGAGAGAGCATTTCACCCTGGGACTCTGGATTTCAGGATGATAAATGTCCCCTGCCTTGCCCCACCCTCCTGCTTCAACCCTTATATGCAAACAAACATGTCCTTGATGAGAGTTTTTACAATTAAGGCATGTCCAATTGGAACACATTTAATTTGTTTTTTGTTTGTTTTTTTTCTTTATATTTGTTTTGATATTTTAAAGCTACCTCACACTAAAAAAACATCACAAATTAAACTAAGACCTTTCTCCCCTGAATCTTTGTTTACAAATCCCATATTTTAGGCAAATAACAATATGACCAATATTTTGAAAAATTTGGTCATAAAAGCCCAGTCTGCTGCCCCCCATTTGCTGTGACCTTTGACCCCTCCCCATCCCTCTCGACTTCTTCCCATCAGTCCCCTCACACAGGGTGTGCCCTCTGCCATGGCGTGCACACAGCTGAAGAGATTTAATGTGTGTTTGACTTTGTTGCTGCAGTTCGACAGCCAGCGCAGAGGGTTCATTTGTGTGAGGTTGTGTATATTTTTTATTATTAATAATAGTATATTATTAATAATAATAGCATTATTATATTATTATTATGATCATGACTTGTTTTTGTTACGTTTTAATTAATGTAAATTGGAAATAAAAGACAAAACCAAGTAACAGGCTGAAGTTGCTTTTTATTCATATCGTGCTTTGTTCTCCCCGTGTTGAAATATCTGGGGCAGTGGGTTTTACTCTTCCCCAAGGAAATTTGTAAAAACAGAAAAGTCACACCTAAACATTTCACTGTGCCCTGTCTCCACTTGGTGTTTTTGTGATGATGTCCAGAAATATTTCCAGGGGGAGAAACAGCTCAGATGTCAAGCAAAGGCAGTGGAGAGGGGGATGAATGCAGGACCATTTTGAATTTGTTTGATGGTAAAAGAAAAAACAAAACAAAATGAACGTTGAAGAAGGAGGTGGTGAAAGTTCATATCATGTACTTATTATATATGTAAAATAGTTTTTGAGTCATTTCCTTTCATTTTAACGCATGGTAGAGTAGAAATAGGAAACACTGCCGACCATGATCGGGTCATTCTGTGAATTGATAATGTCTTCCTGTATTTCTATTACTTCTCATCTTCTTGCCTTTTTCAACTTACAGTAGCAATAAAAGGTAGAAGCATTTCTATGAACAAAGTAGAGCAACGTTTCTTTTATTTTTTATATATTTGTGTTTTTTTGTGACATCACTTTTGGATAGTTCATTTATTATTTAATGTAATGGTTTATGATCTATGACTGATAATGTTTGAATAATTAATGGCATACAAACAGGAGAGATAACAAATCACCAGAACAGAAATACATCACCAATAAAAAAAAAATACCTACAGAAAAAACTACACACAGGTGACATGCTTGGTTCTTGTGTTTTGGGTTAACAGCATCATTGTACCTTAATGAGCCAAAGGCAGTTAAATATTATGTAAATGACTTTCAGGAAACTGAACTCATCCACATTAGATGTATGATTTGTGACAGACAAACAGGTAACATTCAGGAGAGCATGTAAAGTTACACCAACCTTCACAAGGGTATCCACACAGAGTTTTGTTTTTAAAGTCACAGAATATCCACCTTTTTGTATTATCCTCTTTTAACCTGTGGTCTTACCACCAAAGACTGGGTTTTACATTTATCGTAACAATATCAACATCGTTCTACTCATAGTTTGACTGACTCTAGTTCTATTTCACATTATGCATTCATCCTGAACAACACAGACTTGAACCACTCTCTCTCTCTGTAGATTACAAAACACACACACTACATTTATTACATTACAGCACACAAAAGTTGACCTATTCTAGGTTTTGCCTTCACTCTTACCAACCGTTAACTAAAATCTGGGAACAGTTATATTTGACTATAATCATGAACATTTAGAAGTTTGTAACTGTACACTTTAATCCAGCAGGAATTAAAGATATTTGAATAGTAAGAGAAAGAGTCTGCAGCCATGCTCGCTTTGAGCTGCATGCTCCAAATGATGATGTTACTGTTTACCATGACCATTAACCATTAACCCTCTTAGTTAGGCATGTTAGCATTTTAACAGTTATTATGTAGCACAGAACAGAAAGTACAGCTATAGATGATGGGAATAATGTCAGGTATTTTGTAGGTATTCACTCATAGACTTAATTAAATTTCTGACCAAATTATTAAAAATGATGGTATCACGTTCAGAAGGGAACATGAATGTTAATGTGGATGTTCGATGCTCAACAGCCAGATATTGCCAAGCACAGAGCCGCACTGCTAGCATGGCTAAAAACATCCTCTTAGACCAGTTGCCCACAGCCCACTTGGCTTGACCTCATAAAACAAAGCAAAGGACACTCCTGACTCCTCATAACCTGTTAGCCAATAATCAACTCAACATTTTGTCTGAATAGTCTTTGAAAGTCTACAATCACCTAAAATTGTACAAGAAGGAAATCAGAATCAGAATAAAATTAGCATCATTTTGTTCAAATTGTAATATTTTACTTCCCTGTGGGGGTTCCGACGCCTAGATGGGAAACCACCCAAATTCACTCTCAAATGTTGCTGACAAATTTGAGAGGCCTTGTGCAGTTTCTATTTGTTTGTGTAAAGAAGGACAAAATAGCCCCTCCCTTCAGAGCATAATGTTCCAGCTCACAGTAAAAATGATTACGATGAACTCAAGTGAAATTAAAAGAGGTGGCTGTTAATCCAGTCACGTTTTGTTCCATTTACTCTCCACTGGATAGTCAGTGGACCTACAGTATGCACACCCTGCTTGTCAGAAATGGCATTAATCTTCACATTACAAGAATTACATGTACTAAAAAAAAAAATCCATTTTATATTAGGAGTGCTCATTTCCACAGTGGATAAAAAAAATCTGTTATACAGTCTATATGGAAAATGGGCGACGGAACAATTTGTACACAGCAATCAGTGCAGAGAGGAAGCAGGACTCAAGAGATTAATTAAAGCTAAACTAACAGCTTCTCTCAGAAAAAATGGTTATACTAATGTAATTTATAACAGCGACCCATTTCTGGTCGATATTACTCTGTACCAATCAGCGATCACTGTATGAACACACTCAGCCAGATATTTTGGAGCTGGTGGCTGCAGCTTGGAGACAATATAGTTCACCTCCAGCTCTAATGGCTCCCTGAGAGTGAATTTAGATCAGCGGTTCTCCACAACAACAGAAACAACTGGCTTAGTGACCGTGCATTGGGGAAGGCTTAAATAGCATCTGTGCAAAATCAATGCCATTAAAGTAAAAATGGCCGCAACAACAATGCACAAAAACACCACATGCACACACACACATACGCGTACAAATGAAGCAAGCAATTGGACAAGGACACACGTTCCGAGTTTGTACACACTCCCTTTTGACCTGATAAACACACTCCACCTGATTAGAGCCTTTCAAGTGTTCATTAAGGGTCAGTTGGTCAAAAACTCCTAATTAGAGCTTAATGAAACATAAAAGGGAACCGCATGAGGCATGAAGAAAAGAAGAGGAGAGAGGGACTACAAAGGCAGACAAGGGTTAAAAGGTTCAAACAATTCCTTTCGACATATTCCTATTCCATCCTTTCATCATCATTCTTCAGTTTCTTCTCTTGTCTCTCTGTGCAGATGGTAAAATGAGTAAACCAATAAACTGAAAAAAAAAATGCAATAGGAAATGAAAAAGTAAGAAAATTCTGTGGGGGTGTCAGCAGTAACAAATATAAAGAAATCTTGTAATCACAAAAGCCATCTGTAAAAGGTCCATTTCCTGTGTATCTGCATCCTCCACAGTCATCTTACAGTAACTCCACACAGCATTTGAAGTTTATCAGTCACTCTCCATAAAACAGGAATTTGATTATTCCATTTGAACCACAGCTCAACAGAAGTTCAGAAACCGGTGCTCAGAGTGTCTGTCTCCGTGGGAGTCTTGCGTGGGCTGGGTAAACTCTTTAGGTACTCCAAATGCCTGCGGGCCTCAGCCTGGTTCTGCCTCACATAGTACACTACATAAACAATGACCATAAAGAACCACACAAACATTGTCACCAGCATGGCCACATCAGTGGTTTTCCTCTGCAGGCTGCAGAAGTTCACCCCAGAGTCTAACAGTTTGACCAGCGGCTGACCTGCATGCTCTCCTGGTGACCCCGGGTCCTCCCACCTGCTCCCCTCGCCCACACCCCGCACAGAGCTCTCACAAACGATCCCGTTCACCGTCTCGGGCTCCAGGTTCAGAGTCTCCATCAGCTCCTGGAGGGCACAGTCACAGTGCCAGGGGTTGTTGTAGAGGCGTGTCTTGGCACGTGTGGAGCCAAACTCCTCCCTGTTGGCCTGCTTCAGCTGGTTATGGGAGAGGTCCAGCAGGCGCAGCTCGGGGCCCAGATGCCGCAGAGCCCCCGAGGCGAGCGAGTCAATGCGGTTGTGGGACAAGTACAGGTCTCGCAGGTGGACCAGGTCGCTGAAGGCACTCTCTGGGATGTTCCGAATGTAGTTGCGTTCCAGGTGGAGGGAGACAGTTTCAGGTGGTATCCCCTCTGGGATCTCCCGCAGCCCCGCATCAGAGCACTGCACCGTAGCCGTGTCCCAGGCGCAGTGGCAGCTGTCCGGGCACTGGGGGGATGCTTGGCCCCACAGAACAGAGAACAAGAGTGAGATGCAGAGCCATCTGAATGAATGAAGATCCACTCCTTTACCCCTCCATCTTCCTCCACTGATGCTGGTACATCTCTCCTCACACCAGCCTGTGCACATCGCGTCACCATAGCCCCCTGACGCACACCAGGTCCCAAACAGACACACTCAGTCGCACCAGCAGAATCTGACAGATTGAGAGAAAAAGGGTGAGTCTGGAAAAGATGAGTCTCTCTGTTTTTCTCTCTTTACATACCCTTTAAACAACACATACAATCAGATGAACACTGACAGGGGAGATTATTCATGTAAGAGTAGGAGGAGAAAAAAGGTCAGTGGGCAAAGAGATAGACATTGAAATGAGTTTAAACCAGTTTAGCTGATAAATACGATCAGGGGACAACAATGTCAGTGCAGGAAAACATCTCTTGATATTCATATTGCACTGCAATTAATTTATATTTGGTGCTGCCCCTTGTTCATACCTTAAAGATGAAATTGGACTTTTAGAAGAAGCAACAAAGAGTTTTATTACAGTGAATCACTGTCTAAGTAGCAGTAATGATACTTTAAGTGATCTAATCAGAATGAAAATCCCTCTTGTATTTCTGCATTAAAAGGACATAAATCATTATGCATGATTGTCTGAACCTCTCCCACCCAAGTCGGAAAGCATCACATTACACTCATCAATAAATTTTCCTCTCATTCATCCCTCTATAGCTCTTTAATCATATTCCATGGGTGTAGAGACTGAAGGGGGGGGGGGTTAGAAAGCAGTGGGATCGATAGCTCAAGTATTGCTTGCTACACTATTAACGGCAAGAACATCAATCCTGCCTGAGTCCCACAGTGTCAATAAGTGACAGAGCTGGAAAGAATAACCCAGCAGTAGTCTGGGTGTTAGCATCTGCTCACTGCTCCTGCGGTTTGGAGGCAAAAGTTTAAAAAAAGCAATCTGGCTAGACTCTGCATCACACAGGCAAAACCACTGGAGAATACATTACATGTGTTATGTGTGTTAAGCTATTTTGGAGCCTCTCTGTCTCATCTGCCCAACTTTTTTTTTTTTTTTTAATCTATGTGGGTCTGGAAATGGTGTCAGTATAGTTTGTTCAGAAAATCCAATCAGGTGTCATTGGAACATTTTTGTTTTGTCGAGACATACAGCCAAACAATGGTCTTGTTCCAAGACAGATATCACAATAGGCTTATTGAATTTGATTAAAAGGCCATCCTCTGAAATGTCAAGCACTTTCTGCTTTGTCCCCGTCTTCATAATGGAATCAAAACTGTCATGTGTCTCTTTTCCCCTGCATAGAGGGCATACACTAAAGGCTTCTACCCCAGAGTAACAGTGGCCTAGATTGGTCTGATATGCCCAAAGGTGACAGACAGACTGACTGACTGTCTGTCAGCCCTGTGATGTCCATCAAGAGGCACTGTGTGTCTCTGTGTGAGCGGAGATGAGGATTTAGTTCACCAGTCATTACCCATCGGTTATTAACATACTGAATGCAGATGCATGCAAATCCCCAATTAACAAAAATAATTATCAGCTGCATGAATAAGAATAGGAATGAGGAAGGTTGAAAGACAGGGGATGGAGAGAGAATGGAAAAACAAATGCAGCTGTCACTGTGGTCATATCTAATGACTGAATTATTTATTTATTTTCGCTCAATATTTCTAAAGGAAATAACTTATATCTCAAATATCAGAGCAAGACTCCCCGCTTTCTGAGTCCGACTTCATTCCCAGTGTTATATTCACCATGGCAGTTGGGAGGAAATGTCCTTTAGACTCTAAATGACATTCGGGACCATGAAGGTGAGAAAGTCCGAAAACATCTCCAGCTTCATGCAGGCAAACAAACACTCGTCTTCTTCGTTGTTTGGGAACTTTTGAATCCCAATAGTGAAGTTTTGACGCTTTTGATTCTGCCCGTTAAAAGTTACAGCAGATTGAAGAGAAATCAACGACTGCACATTATTATTTAAAAAGGAAGAAAGAAAAAATAACTTACCAGTAAACGGAGTCTTATGAAGTTTGAGATCCTGAAGGCGGGTTGAGGTTTTCTTTTTGTTTGTTTTGTTTGTTTGTTTGTTTTTTTATCTGTTTGCAGTTTTTCTGTTCTTATGTTTGTTCAGTTTTTCTCCGTCGGCAGACTGGACATCACGTCTCTCCTCCTCGGTGCAGGTGCAGCTTTCAGACAGCGATGAGGGCAGGAGCAGTTGTGCGTCCGCGTTTGTCGCCTGCTGACGGCTCCATCCCTGACTGACGAACCGGAGGGTAGAGACAGCAAGAGAGATGTGGGGCAAACTCCCTCTCCCTCTGCCTGTCTGTGTGTAACCAACACACAAACATGGAGGTGTGTCATCTTCACTGTAGTGGACATCAGTCCACCGCTCACCTCCAGATGAGATATTAACTTATTTACCTGCGGGTTTAATTAGATTTTTCATTTGTTATCTCTTCCTGCAAATATGATAGAGTCGCAGGTACAGATGCAGAAATATATAATATATATTAAAAAAAATATATATATATATATATATATATATATATATATATCTGTCTCTTATACA
>CM076652.1:26529178-26554517 GCA_038496675.1 Rachycentron canadum
ATATATATATATATATATATATATATATATATTATATAAGATATAATTCCTCTTCTACCATAAGCAACAAGAATATCTGCCCATCTACAGAAGAGCCCTGGGGGGGAAAGGACGAGTCTGACAGCTATGATGGCTCCACATATCCTCCTCTGGCTCCCCAGCCTGTCCTGCTCCCATCAACCTGCTAAAAACTATGACATTTCTGCTCTTGACAAATATAATACTGAGTGCTGCAAGTATAATGTTTTTTTAACCACCACTTTACCACTGCATTTTTGTGAATGCCCTTGACAAGTGATTGTCTCCATGGTTGCCAGAGACAAGGTTGCCGACAAGCCCAATTTTGTGGTTTGTCAAACAGAAAACAGGGGACAAAGGGGCAGACATAATGAGGAAACGCATGATTTAAGCCCCCCCCCCCCCAAAAAAAAATGAATCACATTGTCTGTTTTCCTAGGCCTTGAACTGAGAGTGAATGGCATGAGGATGTCCGAGAAGTTCAATATGCAAAAAAAAAACAAATGGAAATGGAAAAAAACAAGTTAAGCCAGGGAGGGATGTGGTTGTGTAGTATCCATTTGGGAAGCAATTCTAATGGCTATGCATGGCTAGGAGCAGTTTGTTGACGACAATGTGAATTCTACTACTGGAAAACCTGACTCCAGTGAAGTAAAGCAGTTTGGCTGTCGTCCCCCGAAGGTAAAACTGAATGAACCTTACAGAAATTTGTTAACAGATACAGACAGTGGAGAAGCTCTGACACCTAGTAGTAGAAAGTTGCTCCTCCAAGACACAGAACACTTGATTGGTTATGATTTTGTCCATTATGTGTGTTAGAAAAAGAACAGAAACCACAAAATCCATGTCCTGGCTGTGTGTGGAGTAGGAGAGAGATAAAAAAGCAGTGGAGCATTTCTGGTAACTAGCCTCGTTCTCTTGGGATCAAATCCACTGACAACAGGTCATGGTGGGGGCAGGTGTTCTGCTGAGGCTCTCAGTACGCCATTTTTCCACAGTGCAGCCAACAGGGACTTGCCGGGGCTGTAGTCTAAAAATGCTTACAACTGAGGACTAACACAAAGGTGTGGACTGGTGCTGTGTAGTTAGAAACTACAACGCAGACGGAAAATCATGGTTGCTGGACAAAATGTAACAAAAAGTATTCAAAATTGTTGCTTTGTGGGTGATTAGGGTGACAGCAAAGGACTTCATGCTGGCTTGTTCTTTCTGGCTCTGCAGGGAGCAAAGTAGAGCATAGGGTAAAATAAATGAAAAACAAACAGAAATGCAGGAAAAGACTCTTGAGAACATGTTGAATTTCAAAATACAGCCGCAGCATCCTGTGATTTCCTGTGCAAAGCAATCAGGCAAGTGCACTTGATCATGAATGAGCCTGAAATTGGGCATGCAAGGGTAAAGTGGTGGCTGGAAACTCAAATCAATACATATTAGGCTACAAGTCAGTCCCCCCCACCCCACCCCTGCCTTTCAATATGATGTTTCTCTCAGACTGTCTAAATTACACCGCCATGAACACACCTTCACCGTCTCCTGCTGGGAAAATTGGGTCATCTTCTGTGTCTCCCAAAACAACAGCAAGTGGTTGGCAGAGATTACAATATGAACCATGTGACTGTAAAAGGCTGTCACAAATGTGTATAGATTAGATTGAGACCTTGGCTCAAGTCCAGCAAAATAAAGAGCACAGTAATAACACTAAAGTGTGTGTGTGAGAGTGAGAGACAAAGGAAGTGAGGAAAAGAAGATGCCACAGGAAGAATACGTTTCCAAAGCCATTAAAAATAGCCATTGCACTCTCAGCTAAAAGGGAAGCAATAACTAAGCAGTTGAAACTTGAGACTAAATATAGATTAGTTGAAATGCTAAGAGCTTTGTTGTTATGACTGTGCATTATCTTT
This sequence comes from Rachycentron canadum, assembly GCA_038496675.1. Classification (NCBI taxonomy): domain Eukaryota; kingdom Metazoa; phylum Chordata; class Actinopteri; order Carangiformes; family Rachycentridae; genus Rachycentron; species Rachycentron canadum. The sequence continues at coordinate 26,531,098 of CM076652.1, forward strand.
GCAAATTTGTTGACTTAAATGTATCAGATGTTTGTATTTCTCCACAGGCTTCACTGAGAATATTAAAAGCTTCTTTTTTAGTTAAGAGAGAAACAAGGAAATGTAAAGTGCGAGTGAAAAAGAAATGTGGTAAAAGGGTCTTGTCGCTGAAGAATTTATAGTCCGCATCACTGAACACAAAAAATGACAAATGAGGAAAAACAAAATAAGTAGAGCAACATTAACATATTTTAGTAACAACACATGAATTGTTTCTTTTTTTTCCTATGCTGTGGCGTTTTCACAACAACATCTGGCACTGATGGAAATAAAATTCAGAGCAATGAAATTATAGAGTAATATGTTAGATTGTGTAAGAGGAGGAGGGCAGCCTTGTGGAGAGAAACAGGTAGAGCTAGGTGGAACGAAAATGTTGAGAATTAATGAGAAAATTCAAGGCACAAATTGGCTGCTCGTCCCACTGGAGGTAACCTTGTCACGACACTGGCTCCTTGTGGCGTTTAGAAATATAATTTTCTCAGAATTAATCAGGCCTCATTATTGACGCTTTGATCTTGGAGGCAGCACAAGTAGCCTCTGTATCTCTTTGTAGTGCTACAGTTAATGTCAGCATTCTGGAAATGAAAGGATGAACCAGCATTCAGGTGTCTATATAAGTCAACCTTTGAAGGGTGCGGCAGGAGTATTCACAGGCTTCGAAGATGCTGGTTGGTCAGACAGATGATAGTGTAATGTATACTTCAGCTGATGGTGAAAACTAAGATGTGGAAAAACAATATTCGTGACATTTATGGATTTACTCTAATACTGAGGTGTTCACAGAGGACCACAGTATAATTCAAATAGTTTATTGAAAATGAATACCAAAACAGTACAGGGGGAGAGAAGATGAATAATAGGAGGGACTCAACATGATGATTTGGGATGAGTATTTTGAGGTATTTAGGGAACTGGTCCAAGGGTATTTGGCTGCCATTTCCTTATCATTCCCATTCTGGCAAGACAGGACAAAACAACAGTAGCCCCATCTTGGACGCATAAGTTGCAAGCTAGCAAATTAACATTTCAATCCTTGCTATCCTCTCTAAACACTGACCACGAGAACAAAATGTTCTGTCCTCTCTGGCCCATCAGCTGCTTCCATTTGCAGGGGCCTGGGCGGCAGCCTGCAGGGTCCTCCGGGCCATCTCTAGGGCTCCTTCCTGAGTCTTGTTCCCGCCAATAAAGCCGCTGGCGTGGACGAAGATGCAGCCCTTAATCCCACTGAGCTCCGACAGTGCTTCATCTCGAACGCCACGCCACTCGTCTGGCAAGGACAGCCTAGGAAAGGAAAACAGGAGAGCAAGTTGGCTTACAGATGGACACTGTGTGGTCAGCTGCTCACTTCCTGTTGACACATTACTTTTGCAAAACACGCTGTGCTGTACATTTCAGCACAAGCAGAAAACCAGCAATTACAGCAGAGATTCTGAGCTCAGGAATACTGTAAATACTGATTATATATAATAATATGCATGAATAATAAACAGAATAAATTAAAATAAAGCTGCAAAAATAAGTCAACTGACGGTGAAATAATATGCAGGTGTTTTGTTGGTTGGTTTATTGAATCAACATTTTCTTGCACCTTGTTCTCAAATCTGAAGATTTGTTTTTTTGCCTTGTCTTATAAATTAGTAAACTGAATATCTCAGGGTTCAGGACTGTAAGTTGGACAAAACAAATAATATGGATGTTTCTCCTTGGGCTTGAGGAAACTGTGATATGCATTTTGTACACTTTTCTGACATTGGATTAATGAATAAATTGAGAAAATAAAGAGCAAAAAAATTATAATGATAATTGTTAGATACTAACTGCAAAAAACAAAAATACGAAGATATAAAGATGAAGAATTAAATGATGATTTCCATCCCTCATTTCTGGATTTTCACAAAGACTAAGATTACTTTCATCTTTTCAGATGACCAGACGGATGTGAGGTAAACTACTGCCATTAAAGGTGAACTACAGTAACCCTCTCACATAGCACCATTGCAATCAGTCCCAACAAAATGACCAATAAAATCGGCTTTATTCTTCTCCAGTAATGTGGAAAATCACAGATCGACACAGCGGTTGAAGAGCCACACAGTGGCGTCAACAGGCAATCTTACAAAGTGGGGAAAAGATTGGCTCTGTGAGGGTTTATGAGCTGACCTCGAGAAAGTGTCTCTGGATGCAGCATACAGAAGCTGGAAATTCATAAAAATGTAGAGCAGCTCATTTACCACCTACTGGATGTAGCACAGACCCCCGTCTACAGCCTGGCAGATCGTTTAAAACACATTACCAGTTTTCTTATGAGTGTGTGTGCATTTCCTTGATGGGGTTATTATCTCCATTATCTGAGACCACTGTTCCTCTGAAGGTATTGATATATTTAGACATCTTTCATTCAGACTCTGATTCATCACTTCATCGCTCACCTCTCACTCTTCCACTGCTTCTGAAATATATTTTAAATGCCTCAAAACTGGATCTATCTGCTAAAAGCTTCAGATTTTATTAAACATGTCATGTTTGTTTTGTCTTGTGAGAATTGATAAGAAATGACAAGGTTGTCAAAACCCAGCTGCAAGTCTGAAATGAGCTAAGTGTTTTCTTGTATTCTGCATTTTGAAAGGATCAATTCGCAGAAATTCTGCTTCCCTCTGAATATTATATCATCCATAATTGTAACATTGAGGGCGAGAAACTCAAAATCGTCAGAAATTGTGGTTGATATGTACACGTGCACCGAAACTTAATTTTTCTCCAACTCCATGTCATTAACTTCAGTCTACACCGACTTATCCCTATTAAGACTGTTCGTAGGACAACCTGGGGAGGGAAGCGTGGCAAACCCATAATCCCTGTTAAATGAATCAACCAATCGATAGCTCCACAGTATGGCTGGAAAATAAGCTCTGAGGAAAGGTCAACAGGGCTGGTAATGAGGGAAGGAGTAGGAGGGGGATGACAGTTGTTGTTATGACAGACCAGGAAGCTCTGATTCTTCAGGATGACCAGTCTAAAAATATGCCCACAATTAATAAATTACTCTTCTCATGGTATAAGACCCTCCTCAGACATTTACCATACCATAATGAGACAGATATTGGAAATGAGTGCTTCATTAGGGGAAAAAATATTACTCAAGATTAGATATACTGGAGATAATGGTTTATCAAAACATTGTCTCTGCTTATGTTGATGAGGTGTTGTACAGTCTGAGCCCTGTGTGAGTGTTTTAATCTCTTTAATCTCTAATGCTTATACGAGACACTTGTTTATATATGGTGTTGTGTCTTTCTGTTGCTTGCTGACTCATAATTCTTTGACAATATCTCCAAGCTGGAGATTTTACACATTTCACACACATTTCACACACATTTCTCCTTTCAGCTGGGGCCATAGCAGTGATTTAGCCAAGTGGTGTCAAAAGAGGGCCCAGAGGAAGAAGGAGAAATACTTAATTTTGTGGGTTTTTTCACCCCAGAGGTAAATAACATGGGATTACTCAACTAATTATTTTTCTTAATATTTCAAGCAAAAACAAAAAAACACTATTTCTCACTTGTGGGGATTTGCTGCTTTTCTTTTACTCGTGAAAAGGTCATCTAGGGATTTTGGAAGCTGTAATTTTTTCTGACATTTGAATGTTATAACGACCATATTCATCAGTTGAAACCCCAATACAGAGGTATAGCCAGTAACTGGGACCGTGTGTCTTTCTAGCAATGTTTTGGTCCAGCTCATATTGCTGTCAACCTACAGTATTATCCTGGACTGTACATCTCTGAGGAAGGACTGCTTCCACTTCCCTCTTCCTTCTCCCAGTTTACATTTCCTTAGCAATGTGATGCTGATAAAAATAGACCATTTTCCCCCCAGGTGCAGTGGCAGGGACACAGGTGATAACAACACCCCTTTCGTGGAGATGGCACATGCCTACTGGGAGGAAGCACACCACCCAGAGAAAGAGCCATCTGGAGCTATGTTTTTAATCCATCTCACAAGCCATTGTTCTCATGTAGCTCCACCCCAACTGCGTGTTTGCATTGAATTATATCTTTGAAGTACTCAACCACCATAAACAGGTGCCTGTGTCTGTAGCTGAAAGCGCTGCTGGCTGCCTGATGAGATTCTGCAGCAAAGTGGGAAGAAATCTAGCACAGGGATGAGGCAAGGGAGGGGTGGATGGTGTGAAGAAGAGACAGCAAGATGGAGAGAGGGTAGATGAACAGCAGTTGGCAGAAAAGTGAGGAGAAACAGGATTATTAGAAAGAGAGCAAGACAGATAGGAGAAAGGGTGATGAAAAGGAATAGGGTGATTATAGGAAAGAGACAGATATACTGTAAATGAGAGAGAGAGAGAGAGGCAGAAAGGAAACACTAATAGGATAGTCAGGAGCAAGGGGAGCTCATGGAAAGAAGTGAAGCCAGGCCTGAATCAAGATATTCCACCCTCTTCCTGTGTCTTTGGGCATGATGTGCTCTGGGGGCCCCCTTCTGCTCCCAAGCAACCCGCAGTGTATTAATAATGAGACATGTCAAACCCAGGATAAAAGCAGAAGGGAGCGTACTGTCAGAGGTCACAAGGCTTTTAAAGAACAAGGTAGCCATGTGGACTATTGGAGACCATCTGCTGTGACCATGAGTTCTCAAGCCTAGTAGGAGGTATCAAATGTCACATTTGTGAAGTCAATCTTTGTACAATGCAAAATTCTACATTTTCTAGTAAATGGGAAATTACACAAAAAAATAAAAAGGGTAAGAACAGCAAGAGCAACACAGGGCCAAAAGAAAAACAGATATTACCTTCTTCAGAGCCAGAATCACCATATTAAAGTCCTTAATATATTTATGGACACTAATTTTCAGCAATTTCCATTCACTCTATGTACCATCTATAATTGTCTCTTTACAATGCAGGTTCCATTATTAGTGGAGCAGTCAGCCATCCCCACATTGGTATTAAAATTTTACAAGGGAATGACAGGAAACAATACATGCATCATTCAATCATCAGCAATACTGTGTGTAATTTTATCTCATCAATATCAGCCTCACTGTTGACTCAGCAGGGCTGTATTTAGTTTATGCTGATGCAAAGCAAATATGTCCTATGGCTGGTCTTCAAAAAGCATTCAACAAAGCAACAGCAGTCACAAGAATCACACAATGTCATTGAGGTGAGTACACACTGTATAATGAGTAAAAAGTGTGTGTGAGAATTTAAAAAGTTTTACTGAGGTTGATTATTATTTGCAGTGTTAAAAAAGCCATAATACAAAGTGCTTGCTCAGGGGACTTTATACCAACACCTTGAATGATGGGAGTGGAAAGTGCCTCAGCTGTACACAACATTATCTTCTCTTTGGCATATGGTAAAGAAGCAGTTTTTGATATAAATCATCATTTTCTCATGCTTGGGATCCGTCTGTTGTTGGAAATTGCTTCTTACAATAATCCAAATGGAGAGAATAGGACGGGGATAAATAAATAAAAGAGAAGCACCATTGATAATTATTAACCTACAAAAAAAGCTGAGAAGTGCATGGTTGATGCTCGAGGGGAATAAAAAATAAATGTGAGGTGTCAGACAATAAGGTAGGAATTTACTTTACTTTGTCTAAAGGCTACAGAACTGAAAAACCCTGAACTACCCTTCTGAAGATCATCCACACAAAAATATTGCAGATTAAGCAGATTGAGGAGACAGTGCGACAAAAGATAAAGAAAAATATTCTGTATGTTTAAGTCTGCAATTATTCATACCATTCAGACATGGACACACAAGAACATATAGACACGCATGCACGCACGCACGCAGGCAGGCAGGTGAGTCTAAGTGACTTCATTAGTTGATCCACGGGCAACGCTAATGACTTTGTTCCTTCCTCAATCCCCAAAGAATTACCTGCTTTAATTTTCAACCAGCACCCACCTACAGACAAAACTAGGAATGGGATTTTTGGGGGGTTTGACAACATTTAACAAAATTCAATGTTAAATTCATTTATTGAATCTGAATCCTTCTTAATCAATTCTAAAATCTTATCAATTGTGCCTTTCAGGGAACTAAACGCTAAAATAACAGCAGCCAACCTTTTCCATTTAGGCCGTTACCAAATGAATGTCAATTCGTTAGATCCGATCTAATCTGCCTGTTGACAGTGGCATCCTGTCATTTTAACCTGAAACAGCTGAGTAAGAAGTGAAAGGCCTGGTACATATTTGCTCACTGAGGCCATAATGAAAAGGACAATAAAACTGAACCTGAGAGATAAAAAGGTGCAATAACAGATTTGTGAAAGTTGGAGCGTAAAGATATAACACAATCCAAAAGGGAGAACTCATCTGAAGGCAATATTGTTCATATGTAAAGCTTTGTAAAGCACAAATCATATCTAATATTTTTCCTTTGTCACTGGTGCTTAAATGGACATGGAGACGATATTTCATCAGCATGAAATATCACAAGTCATCAAAGCTTGGAGCACAAGAAAACAAAAAAGCAATACAGTGGTTGGTTAGACTCTCTTTCCCGACAAATAAAAATAACAGCTACTGTTCTGTCACTATCTGGATAAAAAAGAGCAAAGTGAAAGGGTGTTTTGTAACACAGTGACAAGACAACACTAGAAGGTACACAGCAGCTAGAAAAACAAGCATCCCTATAGAAAATGCAGTAAAAGCCTGGAGCATGTTAACGATACACTGATGATGTCTTCTGCAGGATTTTGTGCGGAAGTCAGACAACACACCAACTAGAACTCCACTGGGGATGCTGATGACGTTATGAGAGCAGCATTACAGGCCGGGACACGAGAGAGAGGCCCTCCTTAAGTAAACAATTCGCCTGCAGCGGTAACAAACACAGACTTGATAGGTGTTAATCAGCTGAAAAATTCGCACAGAGGGTTTTGTCTCGTCACCACCGTCATCATGTACTGAGTGACAAGAATAAGACAAGAATACTGATGTGATTTAATGAGCAAGGGGGACGCACCTCTTGTTTAAGGCTTGTAGGTTCAAAACCTCATTATTGTTGGAAGATGAGAAAATTCTCAACAACTACAGCTGCAGAGAATGATGCATAAGATGAGGAAAGGTAAGACATTTATATGTATGGTGCACATACAAGTCAAAGTGTTTGACAGTGGGTAATGCTTAAAAAAGTATTTAAACATTTAAGACAGAAGTAAACAGACATGAAATATGATATGAAGGAAAAGACAAGAGTAATAGACAACAGAAGAAAAAATAGTAAAGTTTCAGTACTAGATCATTTCATTCACTAATTCATTCATGCCCCAGGAGAAAGACATGACCTATGAATTTGAATCCATTACTTTGGTTCATGATCAAATATCTAGAAAACAAATTACATTACCCTATGTATTGTGTGATAATTAGCAAATCTCAGCATGCTAACACACTAAACTAAGATGCTCAACACTGTAAACATGATACATGCTACACATTAGCGCAATAGCATTATCATTATGAGCATGTTAGCATACATATTTTACCATTTCATCTCAAAGACCCGATTTGACTAAATACAACCTTTAAAGAGCTGTAGTAGACTGTTAGTCCTGTTACAGTAAGGGCGCAGGGCCACTGTCCGGGCCATAACGATTTATATATTACTCAATTAACTACACCAACAATTCTGATTTGAATTTCAGTCTTCAGAGAAAGGAATTCAAGGTGAGCACAGGCATTTGATCTTTTCTCTTCATCAATAAAAAATATTTTTAGCTTCAACACATCAGCACTCTTATTTAAAGATTAAATGTGACTGTGAATACTGAGGATCCCTAAATTATATTCGTATTACAAGAGATTGTGAGAGTGTGTCTGTTGTTCAACGGAGCATGAACCTCACATTCATTAATATTCACCTTCATGAAAAATGCTGGAGCACATTTAAATAAGTGGCTGTAAATAAAAGAGCCGGTAAAACTGCCAAACCAGCAAGTACTGCACAGTACATGTGCATTAGAAGCGGAGCAATCCATTAGCATTTGGAAAACAAAATGAAACACCCGAATGAGAGGGGTTTGCATAAAGGAAGGGCTCAGGTGGCTGCGCTGAGGTGTTGAGTGTGTTTATATCCTCTTAAACCCTTAGAGAGCAATGTGAGAAGAACACCTCTACCTTAAAAGGATCATCCACATCCTAAAAACACATATTTCTACCCTTGCAGGAGTTACTCTCTCATCGGATGACATGTCAGCCCACTGCGAGCAGTTGTCAAACGGTCCAAAAAGCATGAAAGTTAAATCACACACCGTGGTTCATGTCTGTCACCAGAGCTCAACTCAATTCAGCACATCTGGGAGACTCTAAAGCTGTGTCTGTTACTGTGTTCTCCGCCAATGTTTAAATAAATTCTATCTGGGAGAATTTCTTGTCTGTGAGTCTGTGTCACAACATCCCTATGTGTTCGTCATACTTAATTTCTGCTGAGGACTCATACAAGGTGCTCCCACCTCACATGATATCACAAGGCGTGCTCCACGAAGCAGAAATCGCATTTAAATAACCTTTAATCAAATCTAATTCTAGATAAACTTTGGATCAAGATGTAGTCGTAGCTCTTGTATTGAGATTAAAAAATAAATAAATAAATAAATCACCTGTTCTCAAAGGTGTTGAGCCCAGCAGGAACACATTGGACCCTCCAATGACCATTCTGGTCTGGGTAAAGGACAAACTTGATGGGTGTCTCGATTTGGAGCTCCTTCTCCAGGGCAAACAGATGCTCCTTCCAGGGACACCCAGACTGGGGGAACAACAATACCTCTCCACTCGGATCTACCTAGTAATGAGAGGAGAACCAGAAAACCTTTCACTTTAATAGAAAGCAACAACAGCAATTTTGTGCATTTTAGGATTTCTTAGAAAATAAAGGAAAAGAATAATCAAACAATTTCTTGGTCTTACTCAGTCCTTAGTTTTAGGTACTGAAATTCCAATTAGACAATGAAATTAAAAGTTAAACTGAAAGGGGAAAAAAGGATATTGTAAATGGAAAATGGCTTTTTTTTTTCTATTTTTTACAGTAAACTATTATCTCACAAATACTCATACAGGGGGAAAACACACAGAAGCTATTGATTAATAAAGAACAATTAACTGTTATTGTTTGCAGTATTTCTTCATAACTAAAGTAACATGAACCAGAGCTCACTAATCATAGACAAGCAGCAGTCTAACTTACAGTTATAACAAAGGTGAAATGTAAAATAAAAAACATTAGATCAGACAGTCTTGTACCTGATGCCTCTCCTTAACAGCTTCCTCTACCACAACACGAGCTGGCAACCAGGCGGACTGGTAATAATCCAGCTTGCCCAGGAACTCCTCACCAACCATTTTCATTGCCTTTTTGAAACCCTCCTGTGGAAACACACACATGCTACTACTGTCAAATACAGCAGAATAATATGAGAGCAATACTGAAGTACAATATAAAGGCAGAAAAAATACAGTGTACTAGGCTTAAATTAAATGTTTCAAAATCCTTATGCTTGTTCATATCATGATACAACTCATATCACTACACAATACCACCTCTGAATTCCAATGCAGTTGGATGTCAAATACTTTGAGTGATGTGTGCCAGATAACTTGGGGATAATAAAGCCTGACCATATCCTCACTGATCTTTGCAGCCCTGCTTTATCAGCTTCCTGTCATGTCCTCTTCAAACATCAGTCTGACCTCCCTCTCTCGTTGTCGCAGAAATCCAAGAAAATGACCGACAGTGATGCAGGCCATCATGAACACTTGTATACAAAGACACACTCTCTGCCATGCAGAAGTCTCATCTCTATGCATCCAATTAAGGGAGCTGCAGTGTCCCTGAGTTTAACAGTCTTAGATGTTGCAGATGAAAATCCATTAGGTTTTTCAATTATCACAGACAGCTGCTGTTGAGAGTTCACCATGTCAGCCTACCATTAAATTCTCAGCCAAACATTTTTCAATACAAATCTCTCACTATGATCTCTCAGCACTGTCAGTGGGGAAATTGGTGGCAAGTGCTGAGAAATAAATTATAATCACGTGAACTGAAATGTGTGAAAAAAACCCCAAATAGGCCAGTGACTTCACTGAGATGAAATGTTAATCTTTGGGAGTTATTTGTAAATGTTGCCATTACCACATTGCTAATATTCAAATGAATAGTTGTGTAAAATAAGCAGGGTCAACGTCATTACCGATTAAGTGATTGATTAATCACTAAATTATTTAAGTCATTTTTTGAGCAAAAGTGCCAAACATGCCCTTGTTAAAAATTTTCCAATGTGAGGATTTGCTGCTTTTCTGTCTTATAAAATAAATTCCACATGTCATCTTGAGCTATAGGAAACTGCATAAGAAAATGCACTGAGCATTTTTCATTTTTTTATGACCTTGTTGTCAGTTGCAGCCCTTAGAAATAGGTGTTCTCACTTTGACATGTTATTCCTTAGGTTAGCTCCAAAAATTAATCTGCATAATTTTAAATTGGATATTAAATATATATTCAGATTTGAGGAGAAGCCATGAAATCTGTTAATGGCCTGGGAATAATTTGGTACAATTATAAGAAACAATATTAGTGTTACTGTCTTTTAAACTTGTCTGTATAACACTGTTATATAGTGTTTGTATGTGTCCATTGGTCATATAAATTCAGACAAAACACATAATTATCACAGAGCATTGTGACACACAAAAGTGTAACCAATAATTTAGATAGATAGACTTTGATCGTAATAAAACCTGCAATGGTTAAATAGCTGTGCTAATCAAAGCTGACCTGAAAGTTGATATAAAGAACAGTAAAGTTTTCACATTGTCATGTGATACATTGTATTATAAACATATTAATTCTAGTCACTTTAAATTAAAGACACAAAGACGATGTATGTTCCACTTAATAATTGCATATGACATACATTAAATTAAATCTGTGACCTTTCATTTTAAATATTTTAAAACATATCTGCACCACACCAGTCTGTGTACTAAGTGTGGGTACACATTCACACTCATATAATCACTCTCACGCTCTCACCTCAGTGTCCTGACTCTTGCTGTTCCAGCATGGGTTCAGATAACCGACACGTGCACTCAGGTTGGTGGAGATGGAGTAGTGGGCCTCCCCGTCATACTGTGAAATGCCATTGTCTATAGCATCCACCTCCTCCACAAAGTTCTCATACAGCTGGAAGGAGTTGAAGGAGGCTTTAGAGGTTATAAGCCTGTAATGACCAGTTTTATATTTATGCTCGCTTTTAAAAAGAAGAATTGGCCTCCTTTTTTAAGTCAGCTTAGTAAAGACAGAGAGGACTTTCAGGGGATAGAAACATACTGGTATTAGATTATCTTGATTGAAACCCGGTTGGTCTTGTGTGGGTATTTACTGAAGGCTAAAGTGCACGGCTGAATCATTTAACCAAAGAGGACATTGGCAAATTGCAGCTATTTTACAGTTCACTGGCAAAACTCCAAAAAGAAAAGCTAAAACATATTGAAGGCTGAAACGTTACCTCCTCAGTACACCAGAGGGTCAATCACTGAAGAGATGACATTTATAAGCGACCTGCAAGTGTAGCTAAGCTTTGGGGCAAAAAAGTGGATGAGACACGCAACATCCTAAAATAAATAAAGCCCCCAGTTATGAAGAAAAATGGATTATTCTGGGCTTTAGACATATTGCCACATCAAAAGGCCAATGATAGTATGAGTTCATAGTGCTAATATCCATGGTGCCCTAAGATTTGGTTGGCTTAATTTGCCTGAACATGTTCTATGTGCCGAGGCCTCCTGCTGGCAAAGCTCTCTGAAATGCATTACATATAACTGCAGTGTCTTCAGATTGAATCTGGAGAGGAAGCTTTGTCACATCCCTCTCTGCTTTTAATTCAAGTCCCACTCTACTGCCAACTGTCTGATGAAAGCATAATGCTATAAACTAAGCTTAAAAAATTCAGTATTTCCTACAGGCAGTGACTGCATGGTTTGTGTTTTTAAAACGACCAACAAGAGCGAGGAGCCCTTTAATGAAATATAATTTCCTTCAGTCTATATTCATGAGGAAATTTTGACGAGAGCGAGGTCATGGTAAATGTCTGCTTCCAATTAAGTGATTGTGTTGTGAATAAAACACAATTAATCGTAATCCACTTCATGCTGAAGCCCGTCACATTTCTCCTCTCACCTTGTCATACAGCACCTCCAGCTGCTTGTCACCCTCCTTCAGCTGTGTCAGCTGGGCCAGCAGCTGACGACCAAAGTGCAAGTACACCAGGCCGGCTGAGCTGAGCTTGGTCACCCATGGCTTCTCTGGACACAAGCTATGGAAGTTCTCTGTAAATGACCTGATTAAAAAGAAAGATGGCGATAAGTTTGCTGACTGCCACAGAGGCAGAAAAGTCCTTTAACATTAGACAATATTGTATCCACAGTGGATGAAAAAGATGATTACTGTATGTTAAAGATGTTTGTACAATGCTTTCAGATACTTTCACAAAAGTAAAATAGGTATCTGTTCTGCTAAGCAACAGAAAAAATTCTGGAACCATTAGTAATCAATCAATAAATCAATCACCAAAAAATTATGGCAATTTTGAGATACTTGACATTATAGGAACTCAACTCAATATTTTTGTCATTGTACAAAATTACAAAAAAATAATAATCAATAGATAATTCTATAAAATAAAGCTGATAGAATAATTGACTAATTGTTGCAGCTCTATCAGTCAATTTGTTCATCAAAAGAAAATTAATCTGGAATTTGTATTAAACTCATGCTTTCATCAAAAACATTTTCCACATTGTATATACTATAGATGAATCAGTTCATCCTGAAAACAATCTGCATATTAATCAATAATACTAAAATAACCTTTAATTGCAGCCCTGGTCACAGACCTATTTCGAGGACTAAGAGTGTGGCTGAAAGAATGTTGTTACATTTATTTATTTATTTATATTGATTTAAGTTTAAAAAACTATTTGTGCAGCCACCTCCAACCTCATACCTACCCCCCCTCAAAGTTTCTTGGACATCAGATATTATTTCTAAGAAACTGAGAAACATTGCATGGATTATTTTAGTTCCTGCAGGCCAAGGATTTCCAATATTCAATACTAAGCCAAAGGCTCGGGTAATAAGACAGATCAGTGTTCTGCTCATAAACTGCTCAGAACCTATTCACGCTTTTCCCAATAACAGGCCTCTTCAGTAAAATGGTGGTTGCATAAAGCTGTATGCTGTGCATTACTGGATGTATCCATGAATATTCTTTTCAGCTCCCAGCATGTGCGTTTGCAATGACCGCAGAGAGAAAGCGCGCTCAGCCGTGTTTGTAAGCGTGAGCACACATAAATAAAAGCCACCGGAGGTCTCTCCTCAGCCACGTGCTGAGATGGGTGGGCTCCAGCACAGAGCCACTGCTGGTCATTTAATTCAGGCTTAATTAGGATGCTTGGGCTGCAGCACAGCGGAAAACAGACCGTCAAATGAATGAGTGACATGCTAGAGAGAGGGGGGTAATCACAGCCATTAAAGGACTAATTGGCCAAGCTGAGGCATTTCTATGCTGATTATCAGGAGATAGGAGTGAATGAGCGAGAGGGAAATAACAGTGAAATGGAGAATGGCTGAAAAAGATATGCTTATTAAAGAAAGTTATGAAAATGTTTATGAGAAATCAAAGGTGGTCACATCTCTGAGCAGACTAGCATTTACCACACAGAACTAAATCAGACCAAATCGCAAAATAGAACATAAAAAGTTGGAGTTGGAGAAGAATTGAGTTGTAATAAGTATTTTTTAGACATAATGTACTATGATTCCCATACTGCAGCAGCTGGAGCACTTTTGCTAAAGAATGGCCTTACTTCAGACTTGATGCATCACCAGACACTTAATTACACAACAGAAACTGGTTTAAAGGAGACTGTACTTTAAAAGTTAATATTGTCACAAATTGTTAATGTCATTATAGCTACTCAACTTTAATTAACTGTTCCAGTCATAACAACCTATGGTATTTACTTGATTCAGTGAACTTTTTAGACACTGTGGTTTTTCCTTTTGTTGTAAACAAGCGTACTGCAGGTTCAAACATTCAGTTCTTGACCTATTACTTTTTTGCTAAAAAAAAAAAATTATATTATTTTTATTTTTCTTATTGTGTAGAAAGAAATTGTTTGGTCTAATATTTTTCATCTCTAAAAATTCCAAACTGGATTGAGAAATATCTATCTGGTTACTCGTGTCCTCCTTTGAGAGGGAGATGCTGCATTTAAATTCACTTAGATCTCACTGCTATCTTCAGTACTGTTCAGTAGAATAAATTATAATATAAGAGGTCCTCAGAAACCATGGCAGTCCCTGGATCTCTGCTGGTCAAACTCCTGAATTTCTAGAGAAATTATTTGCATGAGACCTGAGAACAATTTCACATTTGCACATATACTGTGCTCTAAGATTGGGGATGGCATTAAACATTTTGTATGAGATTTTTATCACTGCCTGTAATTTGATATTCCTTATGTACACACATTGAATTAGACCTACATACAAAATGAAAATTATTATCACAATCATCTCATGCATTATAGGCAGGGAAACGGGAGGCATGCTGTGCCAAGTGATTCACATTCATTGGAAGAAACTCTCAAGGATTAACTATTTTAGTTCTGTGCTGACAGAGGGTGACAACGTGCACTACATTCTTAACTGCTGCACTGTCACAGATATAAATTTCCTTTTACTTTTATTTCTTTGGTGAGTGGGGGGCACTAAGTACCATTTCAACCACAAACTTAATCCCTGTCAGATCTGATCTGCGGTGCATTATTAACTCTGTCTGTATTCAGAGATCACTTCTCCTGCAGCCATTTTCCTCTCTGGTCAAGAAACTGAAGACTTCTAATATCAACGTTTTCTATATCTGCAGGAGTTTCTCATAGTAAAAGTTTTCTGAAGGATAAAAATTATTCTTATCGTCTCATACAACATATTTTATAGGTTCTAAAGTTTGGATGAAAACTAAATTGAGACCTCCTATGAACTGTCCATGACCTGTCTTTAAAGGAATAATTTGCCCATTTGGGAAATAATTTGGCTTCTTGCCTAGAGTTAGATGAGAAGATCAATATCGCTGTCTTATGTGTGCATTTAATATGAAGCTGGAGCCAACAGTCACTTAGCTTAGCATTGCATAAAGACTGAAAACAGGACAGAGCTGTTTCCAGCTATCGTGGCTCTGTCCAAGAGTGACAAAAACGAATAATATGCTGCTTTTCTGGAGATTTTGTGCAGTGACTTCCTGGAGTATACACTTGTTCCCTGACAAGCTTTTAGTACGGACAAGGACTCCAGGAAATTAACAATAAATTGTCCATAAACCCCCATAAAAATAGTCAATAGTCAACTGGATTTGGTTACTATTGGATACAGCTGTACTACCTGTTGTCTGCGGCTGTTTCCCCTGTTTTCAATTTTCAAGGTAAGCCATCTGTCTCCTGGCTCCATACACTTATTGAGTGGACAGACATGAAAGTAGTATTAATCTTCTCATTTAACTCTCGGCAGGAACCAATAAACAATAATAATAGCAGTATTTCCCAAAATGTTGTGCTACTCTTTCATCCTTTCCTTCTTTCTTTCATTTCATGCTCCTATTTCTCACCATGATATATTGGTTTTAGTGTTATCTTCATCTGTCTGTGGTCAATGCTTAAAACAAATGACAACTCCATTACTTTTGCCAGCTCATTCTCCAACTTCCTGCAGCAACTCAGCCCACTTACGCCCATCCCCGCCATCACAACCACCTTGCCCCTATCTGCATGTGCGAGTGACAGCCACATTCTCCTGTGGCCCCTCACAGTGTCGTGGCCTCGTGAGTCAACAGCAGGGGGGCGTTCGATTGAAGGAGTGCTAATTATCACTAACCGCCTGCCAGGAAGAGAACCCTGGCATATCTTTATCACCGTGGTCATAAAAGCTGTCTCTGATTATCATCAGGACATTAAGCTGACAAGACACCTGGAATGGGCTGATTACTAACATGATGAGACTTCGAGTGGATGCAATCATTCAGAAGTTTGGCAAGAAATTTAGCAGAAAAAAAAGAGATCCTGCTCCTTCATGATTCATGCAATCAGGGTGCTTCAAGGATGGAGAATCCTTGCATCCAGAAATTGACTTTTTCATCCTCGGACCTAATACATTTTTTTCACTTTGTTTTCAAGTACAACAAATCCAGTTTGATTTTCCAGTCTTGTTTAGGAAGCCAAGATGGGGGTCAGGGTTAGGGTTAGATGCGAGTTAGACTTAATTGAAATCTAAAAAGTTTCACGGGTACAAATGTAGCAATACTTGTATTTGTGAGCCTCTACTTTCTCACCAATTAAAACAATATAAATAGAACAAAAGTGTTGCATATCTTTAATATTCCTCCTTGGCTGACAATTTGGTCTATAAAATGTCATAAAATTGTCTTATCATTGTTTTCCTTATTCATTAAGATGACATTATCTTGATTAATTATTGTGCCTATATAATGTAAGAAAAAAGTTGAAAATGTAATTAAAAAGGATTTAAAAGCAGTAGCTCCTCCTGTTTGGGAAGCTGGCATTTTTGATTTAAAAGATTTCTTAAATTTTTCATCCATTATCAAAACAGCTTCTATCAATTAATCGACTAATTGTCTCAGGCCTAGCCCAAAAACACACAAACAAACAAAAGAAAATATGTCTACAAGAAACTGCCTGATAATAATCTCTCTAATAAAAACAAGGTAAGTGGTTACATACCTTATGACATATTAAAGCAGGAAAAGCCCAGGTGTAATTAATTATATAAATTGGTTCAATGACATGGATTACTGGTACATCTAAATGGAACAAGCCATCGTTAATGATATTGGTTACACCTGTGCTCTGCAGCTATCATGTGAAAGACCTGTATTCTACAGTATCTGCGTAGTTTTCTCTATCAGTGTGTGACTTTATTCTGCCTGCATATAAATGATTACCATAGCGGATAATGAACAATAAATAGTCACATACTCCTCAGCCTTAGCCCATTCTATCCCAAACATCTATAGAGATCAATAACGTAATAAACTAAATCTCTCTGCAGCAGCTTCCTGTCAGTGCTGTACCTCTGATGATGGTCATATCGGTGCCTCTTTGGGTCAAACTCTCCTCCCACATCTACAACAATGTCGCACTGTGCCAGCTGTGCCGGGTCCCGGGTTCGAATGATTTCAGCATCCTGTGCAATGAATGAGGCAGATTTGTACATTTCCAAGTATTTATTATCAGCCATCTGGTAGAGTGGATAAGAACTTGTTCAGGAAATAAGTTACATCTGGATTTCATGTTTAGGGCTAATTTTGGCTAAACCCAGAGCAAAAGCACTGAAATAAATTCATCGTTACCAATTATACCAACGATACGATGATCAATTATACCAACAGTGTGGCCTTAATTTGACCCACTGAAAGTAGGTCTTTTGGCCATTTGGGCTCTGACCTCAAATTCAAGGCCGAGTCAGTAATTTCTTATAACATATAGATTACATGCATCACAAACATAGGTGAAGACTTTTTCATGTACAATAATAAGCATGATGCTTCATTTACATTGCTAATATCAACAGACCTATCACATTAGAAAACAGCACCCTAGTTATTTTAAACTAGTTATTATCCAGTGGTGCAGGGTTGGTATATATGATATCAAGTTATGAGCCGTTCTTTGTATACTATTTACACTGCTTTTCTTATCTGGTTTTATTAGATGACTCTGGTCAATTTTGCCAATCTGCTTTATTATTTGACAATGTTTTATGAATATATGATATGGATCTTGATTTGTCAGCTATGTAATTGTTTTAAATGCGTTTTACAGAAACTTTTACCATATTAAGGAATGTACAAAACAAATTAATCTGTAATCCGTATATCTCCTGGAATCATAATAGATGCATTTCATTTTTCACAGGGAGATGCATCCATCTATCTTTCTGCCTATGCAGCAGCACCCCCATTTGGTGTGTTTTAACATGACATGGGACCAAATACATAGATGCAAATACAAAGCATATTTCTCCAAAAATGAGCAAAAATGTAAAAAGTGTCAAATGAATTTATACCTTTACTGTGTGAGCTCATTAATAGGAGGCTGTAAATTGCAAAGTAGCAGACTGTGGCAGATGGGGTGACAATAAACACACTTCAGCAGCTTTGTGTGCCTACCTTATACTCAGGTAACTGACGGAGGAGGAAACAGGCCAGAGCCTCGTCACAGTGGAAGGTGCCGTTGTGAGTCCCGATCTTTTTAACGGTCATGTTTTCTGAGCAGAGCCTCTTAGCTTCACTTGACATATATCGTGGTTTTATGCAAGTAACGTCGACAGAGAGCAAACAGCGATTCGCTTGTGGGTTTGACAGCCGTAAAACACTCGCAGGTTTGATTAAAAGTGCGCTTTTTGTTAATTTGAGCAACGACACGGGAAAATGCCACATTCAACGTGATTTAAACACGACGCGGACGCGTTGTTGGCGGACGACTTTGACAGCCGGACCGGAAATGGTGCGTCTGTTTTGAGGACCGGCTGTTTGTATGTCCTCATACATATGAAACACATCACTGCGATGATATAATAACATTAATAACATAATGGAGGTGAAGTGACTCTATTGATAACTAAAAAAATATTGTCTATACGGGTTTTTATGAGATATTGATTTAGAATGTATCTTTATGCTTTAATAGCCTGTGGCAGCAGATGGCGCTGCAAACAAACCCACAACATGGAGCGCCTGAATGGCACTTTCATCATTTCCATAGACACCTAGAAAGCAAAAATAAATATACAACTAAACTGTAAACAACCAGACGACAAATACTATTTAAATATGTTCACCTGGCTCCAAGGAAAAATGGTGCTCCTCCACAATTTTCTGACATTTTATAGACTTTTATAGAAACTTAAATTAAAGAGAAAATAATTAGCAGATGCATTGATAATGAAAAATATTGTTGACTATAGCTTTACTGTTGGCCATCCCTGTAATGGTATAATATGATTTTCTTTGTATTTCTTGCACAAGAGAAAAATGTGAATGAAATTACAGCTTTACCACAAATGAGCACAATATTGACTAAAAACGGTCTTAAAACAAAAATTTTGACACTGAGGCCCTCTATAACATGAATCAATACAGTGAAGACCCTTCCTAATAAATGTTATACTTTTGTGGAGTAAATTTTACAATAATTTGTAATAAAATAATGCAGAGGAGTAAACCAAGTGAATCTAGCAGTAAAGCTTGGGATTTTGGAGCCCAATGCTTTGCTTGGTTGTTGAGAGAGAGAGAGAGAGAAGTAGTCTGCAAATTGCACAAAATAATTAATAGTAATTTATCTTTTCTTGGCCAGGATTACTAATTGGGTAAAATGGGATCTGCCCTAGTCCCCAGACCTTCAGGGTCTCAGAGGCTTCAAGTTCCCTGTGGCTGGTTAAAAAAATGTATATTTAATCAGATGTAAAAGTATTTATAGTAGCTTTATTGTTGTTATATCCCTTTTGTTGTTTTTAGTTGTTTTACCCCTAGTTGTTGTTTATTCTAGATGTTTACTTATAATAATAATAATGAATAGCACAATGGGATTGAATTTTTGCCTTGGTTTTCTTAAGTTTATACATTTAGAAGCATTTCCGTGTTTACCCATAATTACTATCCCCTTTCTTTATTTAACATCTAAGTTAATATGAATTAAAGTAAATAAATTTGTGATTTTCAATGCAGATATGAGCTGCAACATTGGAATCGGGGTGTGGCCATTAAGGAGGGTCAGACTCAGCCCCACTCTCGCGATATTACCTTAAGGATTTATTGACAAGGTAATTAGCCAGATGGGATCCCTGTATTAGTCAGGCTGGACAGAGACGCCACGGATTTCAGGACTGCCTTGTGTGTGGAAAAAGCAAACCTTGTTTTCTTTACTTGTAATCCGACCCACCAGTGGAAACCCAGCAGTAGTGCGACTTCAGTCAACATCACCGAGCCTGCAGAAGGTATGTTTTTCTCCTAGCATCTATCTGTTTCCTGCAGGGCATGATTCATCCTCTCGATGATGCTCAGTATGAATGCACCGGTCTGATGGTGCGTGTAAATAATGCACCAGTAGTGATACAGCTGCACGGGCAGCCACCATTTGTCAAATGCAAGGTCGAGCTTCATTTTGGGGACAACGAGATTCACTGCAAGGCTTCAAGATGTATATCAGTAAACCTGGTAGTCGGATTGTTGGTTGCAGATGCAGGTGGAGTTTACAGCAGCCAGGTGGCGCTGTGGGTCAATCCTTCTACTCAGTTGCTCGGTCTTGATCGCATATTACCACTACAACAGGCACATTGACAGCTCTTTATTTCAGCGTAATGAAATCGATGAGCATTGACTTTCTTTTGTGTTTCGGGGGGGGCTTCCATTTTCCTGAAAGCGTATTGGGTTTAGGGTTTCTGTTGAAAATGACATTCAGCTGACACGATATCCACGTCTTGTTGTGGTAACCTGACATTTCACCTTTTGATTTGATTTTAAAAAATAATAATAATAAAAAATCACCTGCAGTAGATGTGGTTAAAAACTAGGTTTGGCATATTTGGGGATTTTGGAAAAGAAAAAAACGTGCACTGGAGAAACTGACCAACCTTTTAGATTTTTATTGATCCATAAAGATTATGTGTCAGTTTGACTTGCTGTTGAAATAAAAATAATAATAATAATTACCGTTTCAATGATGAAGGGACTCCCTTTAAGATAACATAGGATAGATTGAAGATAGACGTTTTTTATTATTTTAATTTATTTATTGAGATCAGGATAATACAGCAGTTTTATTTGGCTAATTGGTTTTCATGATGCAGGAAACTGAAATTTTGAAGCTTTTATTCATATTAAAAGCCACAGGTGACAGAGGTGGCGGGCGATCAGCACCATGGTCAGCGCACTGCACTGAAACAACAAACAAGGCGCTGAACCTGCCTCCTGATGTTGCACAGATGTTTCTTTTAAACGAACTTTCTGTTTTTGAAACAACAGTAGTTTTTTTTATCCTTGTGCTCATGGTGTAGTGGATCACCTCCATCGCAGATTTGTAACAAAATAATTGGCCTCTATATTTAGCTGAATTAATGGCTGTTAATGCATCCAATATGTGATAGAGTCAAGAGGGTAATTAGCATAACACTGTATAATTGGTGACTGCTATTGCTCCAGAATACACATTTTGAAAACAATGCCACTTCCTCTTATTATTTTGTATTGTCTGTATTAGGAAATAGATGCAGTATTGTGTGTGTGGATAGGATATTGCTGGACATGTTGATGTTTAAAAGAATAGAAACATAAATATGAGGGATCAGAGGATGATTATGTAAAAAAAAAAAAAAAAAAAAAAGGGGGGGGGGGGATCCCTTCTCAGATTCATAAACTAAAACCTTGATTGCATGGTGTGGAGTCCAAACAAAATATACAGTACAATCATAACAAGCAGAGCAATGGCACCTGTCAGGTGGGATGTACAACACAAATTAGTTGAACAAAGATAGCACACTCTTAAAGTTGGAAACTAAGAATAACTTGGCATGTATCTGACTGTAATGACAAAATCAAAGAGAACCACAGTGTGAGCAATACTTTGGCAAGTACATTTCTATTCTGTCCTGTCACACAAAATGTATTTCAATTTTTAGACTTTTCTGTAGTTTTTTGTTACAGAGTGAATCTGAGCTAGAATGAGGGGGGTATCCAGTTGGGTTTTGTCTCAAGGGTACTGTAGCTGCTCCCTTTTTCCCAAAAATTGAATGAGTCACAGTCACAGGCGAACTGGTAAAAAAACAAACCTGAAGATGATGCATCCCCATTGGCCGGCATCACACCATGAGATACAGTTGTGGGTGGCGACTGAGAAAACGTCACACTGCTTGAGATTTTCTTGCTGCTTCCAGTTTAACACACAGCATTGATGCCCCTGTTTTCCTTAAAAGGAAGAGGAAAGCAGCGTTCAATCAAAAAGTCAATTATTTGCTATAGGGCAAGTGTGTGTCACATTCCCCTGAGCTATAACACTGCAGTGGCTGCTTTAAACTCCAGAAGCTATGTTGTCTTGGCTGTGGATGTGGATAAACTGTAACTGAAACTGAAGAACAAATATAGGATGTTTTTTTGGTCTTCTCATCACAACATCTCATCACTTATGCTTAAATAGTAAAATATTTTTCATCAGTGGATATTGATTATGTTAAAAATCTCTTACATCCATTTTACAATTACAATTGTAATTGTAATTACAATTAAATGTGTTTTCCTTTCAAAAGGTAGACATAACTAAGTCTCCCCTACAGTAAAAAATGAATAACACACAAAAGATAATGTGAACTTCCAAATGACCTTTACATTGAAATATTAATAATTCATGGCCATATAATTAACTCTTTATTAAAGCAAATTTATTCAAGCATCTGCCATCTTAGCTGTCAGATTCGCT
Source organism: Rachycentron canadum (assembly GCA_038496675.1). NCBI lineage: Eukaryota > Metazoa > Chordata > Actinopteri > Carangiformes > Rachycentridae > Rachycentron > Rachycentron canadum. The sequence goes on from CM076652.1 coordinate 26,553,709, forward strand.
TTCATTGGGGCAACATATAATATCACAATATTAAAAGAAAATCAGATGCAGTCATTGTATGAATTAAAAGAATCCATAATCATAAATGGCTTAATACGTTTTGGTTAACCAAGACTGTTGACTGTCAAAATTAATTGTTTTTGTCAAACTCATCATCAAAATCATCATTTTTTTTTTTTTTATCAATAGGATTGAGAATTGTGTGTCTGACAAAATATCTGTGTAGTATTTCTGCTTATGTTTTCTTGTCCCACACCCCGAGAGAAAAAGTTCATTAACATGAAGTATTTCCCCACAGTACATCTAATGAGATACAAACTGACTTCCCTGCAGCCAAAAAGAGGAGACCCACAAAACAACAGCCTAAAAATCGTCAACATAATTATTAACACTTCCCCTGTAACAGCTGGTGGGTCTCTGCACTCAAGGGCATTTTGGAAGTGTAGTTAATCCAATGATAATCTTGAGTGTGGTTTACACATATTATCACTTTAATTGCCATGTGTGCTATGCAATTATACCATCACCAATTACATGGCTATAGTTTACTAGCCTGTCTAAGCATTTGGTTCCCCCTAATAGATGCCCTTTTTCAGTGCATGCGAGTGAAGCCACAAAGATGTACACTAATGGTATTTCCATTGACATAATGAATTAATTTTATGTTCTGAGGCAGAGTGTTGCAGGATAATGCTGAGCCATCCTATACAGAGGTAGATGTAGTGGAGGGACACATGAGGTTCTAAGATGGGAACAGGGACTGATGGTTTCACTTGATGTAGCCAGGGAAGGTGTGTGTGTGTGTGTGT
>CM076653.1:0-31373 GCA_038496675.1 Rachycentron canadum
CTGAAAATTTGGATGTCATTTTGGGACTTTAGCTTTGAATCTTTTAATTAAACCAACAGCAAAACTGCTTAATTGCTGTGGTACTCACCCCCCCCCCTCGTATCAGATTATTTCAGACCCAGCCGTGACCTGCTGAACCATGCCATGACACCTCTTGCACATTTCCAGCCTGGTTTGTTTGCCTTGTTTTGAATGTACCAGAAAAGACTCTTCACCTGACCATGGTACTTTTGGGTCTTGAGTTTCATAGATTACACAAATGTAAGATATACTGCATTGATAGAAATCATATGGAATGTAATGTTTTTGTCTGTCTTTTGTGTACATGTCAGTCATGCTTAAAAATCATTTTATCACTATATTATATTTATTTATACCCCCTTTTTACATCAGACCTTTAACGCCATGATTATTTCTGAATTCCCTCACAGTTTCCCATCATTAACACATTCTTGAATTGTCTCTTGCACATTGTTACAAAGGTGTGCATTGTTATTTGTCACCACCAATTTAATAGCAGTGGGAAAAAAAAGTAAGACTAAGTCACATCTCTCGTCCCATTCAAGTGTTCTCAGGAAAGATCTTATTTCTCTCCCTCATCCAGTAGTTTCACAAATACTGCAACTGTAACTTTAGAGATGTGGGAATTGGAGCTAAGTGCAACTCGCACAAACCCAGGCTGATGAATGTACACATATAAACAGACACGCATCCATACAAGTGACAGAGGAAGATTTGAGAGATGGCAAACTAAAGCAGGTCAGTGTTTCACCAGCAGTCACGATAAATCAGAGTGTGGGCAGAAAGTGTAAAATACTGATGCTCTTAAGTATTGAACAACAAACTGTCTTCTCAAATTTTTATCCCCTCACTGTTGAGTTTTGTAGGTGTATTATATTTGTCAAAGCTAACGTGACATAGCTGCTGTTCTGACTCACAAAGAGACTCCAAATAAGACGACAGCAATGTGACAGTAAAGCTTGTAATGCGACATGTTTTGAAGGATTATTTCCTGAGGGAGTCTCTCTGTAGCTGTTAAGTGATTGACATGAAGTGAACCATGATGTAATAAACATGTTGGTCTGAAACGCCTCTGCACAATGACATAAAACTGAAATTCAGTTTGTTTTCCTCATGCAAATGGTTTGTAGGGCCTGCAGCCACCCAGACCACTGATGCTCTGCACCAGCAGGAAAAAAGTAAATATTGGTGTCTAAACACCCACACACACCTGGTGCACAGTGCAAAGTGGTAAACAAGTAGCCTCATTACAAGCAGGAGTCGAAAAAATGCTGCAAGGTATGTTTGCATGATGTGTTTATCTCAGTCTGGAGCCTCTTTTTAAAGGGAGGAACAGCCATACTGTCCAATCTATTGCTCTTTGCCATTATTCCTGCAGCGTGCAATGAAAGGGATGAAAGCCGAACTAAAATTATTATTAGGATTTCACAATAGTTGGAGTTCAATTGAATATGAGATTAATTCACCAGTTGTAGCAGCTCTGTTCACCATGTTCACCATCTTCATTTAATGTATGAGCATCCTAACACAGCTGAGGATGATGGCATCCCCATCAGTACTTTTCCAAGTGTATGATCACAGATCAAACTATTTAGTTTAGTACAACCCATGCCCAGGGGAAGATTAATTTGTGAACCAAATGGATCAAAGTGGTGGAGTGACATGGATGAACACATTTTATCAATACACGCAGCTCAACATAGTTGTTTTACAATGTTCTCATATAAAAGCTGGATAAATCTAAGATGTGGCCAAACCTTTTAAGAAATTATATAAGGTTTGTTTTTTTGTTCTCAGTCGCATAAGTGAAGGATGTTTCTCATTGCAGATGTTTAATACACTGAAAAAAAAACACCACAGTGATAAAATCACAGCTGTGGCTTCTCTGTGCCTGTGTGAGAAGAAATAAAAAGGGAACAGCATGTACGGGACATCTCTACATGTGAGAGAGAAGAAGAAGAGGCTGGGGAGAAGAGATCCTTACATTTCAGTTGCTTCCTTCCATGGCTTCCTTCTCAAATTCATTCATAATTTACTGCCCCACTGTTCTGTCTGCAATTGGGAAACAGAGAGGAGGCAAGCCGTAGCAGGCCCCCCCCTCCTGCAGCTTGCACGCATACTGGTTCTGATGACGTAATGGACGATCTGGGACTCCCAGCCTCTCCCTAACTGCCCTACTTTCTTGCCGAGGTGGAGCAAAATCAGCCTCCTCATCTCTTGTGGTGCAGTTTCGTGAGAAGCCAAAACTTTCAGTAGTGCATATGGCATGTAAAGCGTCTCTGGTCTTAGACTGTTTATTTACAATGCTATTTATAAGCAGTGAGCCAAATGTGTTCTGGTATAAAATGGTGAGGCCTATGTGACTTGCATTTATGATGTACAATCAGAATACACCCCAGGCTTATATGAATTCATGTTCTCAAATCTAGGACATAATGTCACACATTTGGATCAAGCTGTTACATAGAACCCCATTATATTCAAACATGAGGAATATTAGCTACATTTATGAGCCAATCGTTCATAGAAATTAAATTGTGGGCTTTTCTGCACTTAATAGAGACATAGCTGTTTAGTTCAATGTCGATATGGCAGATATAATAAATATCTGATCAATACATAATGCAAAGGTGGCTGTGACTTATCACACAGCACATACGGAGGTAACCTAACTTGGTGTATTTATTAAATTTCTGTATTATCCAGCTTGTCTGTGTCCATTACAACTCACTTTGTTGCTAGCTACACCATTAACATGCAGTTTCTATGTCCATCTACAATAATAATCCAGTATCATAATAAATAGTAAGATGACACTGACAGTTTTGTATTTTTTATACATGAAATTAATTTTTGTTGCTAAAACTTACATCCTTTTACTTCAGCAACATTTTGAACGGCAGATTTTCTTGTAGTTAAGTGAAAGGTCTGAATGCTTCCTCCATTGTCGTGATTAGTGCTGGAGGATTTTAGACACTGAGCAGCATTTAGGTGGGTGGGTGGGTGGATATGAGGCAGACTCTGCTACCACCCAGATGTACATTTGGCAACAGGGTCAGATACACCATATACAGTATACTGTATATATGTGTTCTTGTGCATGGGGATTAATGACTCATTTGAGTGTAAATAAATCGCTATATGTCACAACTCATGTTGCTAGGTGGAAGCAAGTGCCTGTGTTTCTCAAAGCACACAACAGGTATTATATGATATAAGCTTGTTGTAGGGCAAAGAGCAACTAAATGTGTCACAGCTTGCATTAAAGTGTGTGTTTGTTTACGTTGCTCAGGTACATAGCAGGGCGAGGCCATGGTGAGGCGTGTTTGTAGGTTAAAGGTTTGGTTTATTCCATCTATTTTTGGCCTGGGCTATTTCCTGGAGTTAAGTGCGCCCTTACAGCCACGTCATGCTCTCATAGCACAGTCACAGTAAATTGTGCAAATCAAAACATTCCTCAGACTAACTCCCAGCCACTCCTTAAGTTAACACTCAACACCTTCCCCTGGTTTCAGTTGTGCAGCCAGTGCCAAGATCACATGCTTACTGTTACTATCTGAGCTGAGAGTAACATGAAAATGAGAAAGGATGTTTGAAGTTGGTTTAAAAGTCAGTGGGTTCTGCCTGTAAACTGCAAAGATGGCGATGTGTTGTTTAGTCTGACAGGGCCCAACAGGAGCATTTCGAGGCCAACAGGGTCACATTGGTCCTCTCTTCTTTTTCATTTGGTTCACCACAGACTTATCTTTTCTGCACCAACACAGACCATCGGGGACCTGTCTCGTGAATCAGATTACTGCTTTGTGAGACAATGTTGTCTGGATAACTTGACAGAGACAGTAATTACTTGAACAAACAAAATATAGTAAATAAACTCTTCCTGGTCTCTGGAGGTAAAGGTCCATCCTCAAGTTGACTGTAAGCTGTTGCCTGGGTGTCTGAAAAGCACTAAAGCTTTTAAAGTCTGTTACTAGCAGCATTGAAACTCAGATTTCTCTGGGAATTGATATTTCTTTAACCTCTGAAACTGTTTCACTGGCTGAGATCTAGAGCAAACAAATCCTACGTGTTCCTCCGGCTCGTGGGGAGGAGGGTGGATGAGCATTTCTCTAAAAGGTTCGCCCCAACTTTTCTCAACGGTAAACTGTTGTGGTGTGAGCTACTGACGTCACAGAGGAAAACTTTACTTGTTTGCACACAGCAGCTCAGCTGATTGTCTACATATACACAGCCAGCTGAGCTGCAGTGCCACCCATCACTCACCAGCTGCTGGGTGGGAGTCAGGCCCCAGGCTGGGAGCAGGACATGTGCTGTGGTGGATGGTAAAAGAATCCAGAGATGGGCATTTATTTTTTTTAAATGTGCACAAAACTATTTAAGAGAGTTGTGACTTAAATCCTGATGAGTGACATTGCTTTACAGAAGATGCCATGTTTTCATCAGATGAGAGTTTTCTTAACACTGACACTGAGATATAGCATATGAACGTGCACACGTGCACATGCACAGAGCAATACGCTGGAAATCAGCCAATGCAAGTGCACACACATGCATGAGCACATGAAAACATCAACACATTTTGGATATTTTCATGCAGAATCAGATGTAGATGTGGCAATAATGGCCATAACTGAACAAACTGAAATTTCTGTGGTAACAAGCTGTATTGACTCCATCTCATGGCTGAATGTAAAAATATTAACCTAATTATCATCATCTGGTTATTGCACTGTACCTTTTGCAGCCACTCAGTATTTACATTCAGTCTAAATGTTTTTGCTTTTTAATTGTCATATACTTGAATATACTTGAATTATTATACTATATTTCAAAGGAAAAAAGTCGGCATGTGTTCATCAGTTTATTCGTTTTCAAGCTCCCACTGGATGGTAAATCCCTTAACTCCCCCCTCTATGTTCTCTAACTCAGCAGCCAAGTATATTTTTAAACGTCAGTTGATGCCAAAATGGAGGAGACAAATGTGTCACAGCCAAATAAATAAAAGCAGCATGTGGTAAAAGGCTTGTGCTAAACTCACTGCCTAATTAGCTCAACTTAATTAGCTTGGATGGAGGGTATGAATTGTATTTAGTGAAAGGGTTTCTTAAAAAGTGACTCACTGCAAGGAAGTGCTCCTCAGAGTGGAGATCCCTTGTTATGTAAGTGTAACATCATCTCATTTGAGAATCAATTTGCATTATCGTGGTGAAAAAACAAATAATGCACAAATAATGAGTTTCATTAGGACAACACCCTGCTATGACAGAGAAATGTGGAGTGGAAAATGCTGGGTTAGGTTGCAATCATAGGAGTGGCACTGTGGGTGTGAGTCTACAGGCACATGCATGTACTGTACAATATGGATGCTCAGAGGGGGAAAATATAAATGCCCTCTGCCAGTGACACAACAGTGTATTTCTGGACTGTCCTTTCCAAAAGGATATTTTAGGCAATTTGTTACACATTTACTCATGACTTTATATCTGAAGCTGTTGTGTGTAATTTTGTGTGTTTTGACAGTTCGAGTGAAGCAGCCCTGGGGCTTAAAAGTGTCGACAGGGTAGAGCAGAGGGCTGTCAGGCTGAGAACATGCTAATAAGGTCGGTCACACAGGGCAGTACTGCAGCATAACAGACACCCAGAATGGCTGGTTATTCTCCTCTCGCAAACCTTGAAGGAAATGGTCTGCTTAACTACAATTTGTGGTTGAGGAGATAATGAAAACAGTCTTAACTTTTGGGTAATTCATTAATGTTGACCTTTTCCACCCACACAGTGCACTAGACCCCTTGATTGCATATACAAGCTGCACAGACTTTGGGTCAATGCACAGTTTACTCAATACCTACAATCTTTACACAAATATTTCATGAATTACTTCTTAAATGTGAAATAGTTGTGGATATCTGTCTGGTGCACTTGTCCCATTCAGTTAGTCTACATCCGCATTTGTTCATTTGTGTATATTTCCACAGCTTTTCCAGGCCTTGCATAAACAATTCCATGACTACTCTTGGTTTAACGCAACTGTTCCAATAATGCAAAGAGATTTATAGTCCATATCTTGATATCACAAGTTATATATTTTCTCAGAGGCTGATGCAATACATTTGAATATGGACTCATTTTCTGAAAAGGCATTTTCATTGTTTAATTAGTTTTGAGTTATGGCTGAAGTAGCACAGTCACGCCCTTGTTAGCCGGCAGTGGGACTGTCACCTCACAGACCATCAAGCGACCCAGTGAAGCGGAAGCTGGAACAGCATGTACCAAAACAAGACCATCACGTCGACATTTAGAGCGCGGACACTTGGCTTTTGTTCTGCACGAGTCTGTATTGTGGACACTCACTGATTCACTGTCATCACCTGACCTAAAAACCCATCCAACGACCCGCTGATATTGCCCCTGATTTGGTCTTAGAACAGCCTCTAAAAATCAAAACACTCCTTCATGTTTGCCTGTTATCAAAGGAAATTAAATAATGTGACAACAACAAATATTTTAAGTTTTATTGTTTTCCCTCTGACACAAAATGTACATTTGAAAGAACACATTCAGCAATAACTGCTGTTAACATCTGGTATCAAACTAGTCTAACAGTCCAGGTGAGGGTTTTGTGATGATGCTGAATAGTTCGTTGTAGACATTTAGTTGACACTACTGCCCCCAGTTGTCCAAATGTAGTAATAGCAACAATTCTTCCTTTGAAAAAACACCCACAACAATAACACAGGCTTACATTTCATCTGATGACAAAATCAGATCCAAATTACACAAACCTGACACTGTAGTTTAATGGCCACTGACTGCTGGGTCCTGTGATGAGCCCCGCTGCTTCTTGAGCTCAGCTAACTGTCTCTCCATGTGGTAGATGTTTTCAGACATTTGCCTGAAGTAAAGTAGACTTAGTTTAGTTGCTTTTAATGTGTTGAACATTAATGCAACATTGAAGTAATTTGCTTTCAAGTATCCACCTACTAAATTATAACAAATGAAATGAAAATGTCACTTTGTCACTTTACTTCTCTTTTGGTAAATACATTTAGAATCAACATCTGTGCAATGCATTAACTGGAATAATTGGAAGTGTATATAAATGGTATGATCACTATTGTTGTTACCTGTGGACACCTTGGGCCCTGCTCAGTTGGCAGTGGAGGCGCTTTACGACAGCTTCATAGCGCTTGTTCTGGATCTGAGGCAGTGAAACACAAATGCAATAAAGTCTGATGAGTTTTCATTGCAATAAGATAATTCTCAATTGCCCCTAGGCGTGAATAGCTGGGATAGATTTGCTTTTCTTTGCCGTACCTCTATGTTTCTCTTTATCTGGGTATGAGTCTCGTGTTCCTTTTGCAATCGCGCTCTCCTCTCAGCTATGTCCTTCCTTGTCACAGAGATCTTCTCCTTCAGAGCATCAATGTCCCTCTGCAGAAAAACAAATGCAGGACAATGCAATGCAGACCTCTGTGGGTAATTTTGGGGGACACAAATAAAAAATTTAAAAAAAAGAAAGTTTAAAATTTCAGTATAATTCATTTTCTTCACCTTTTCCAAATGCACTGTGTCTCCATTTGGATTCTCCAAGTCTTTCTTCAGCTCTTCTTTCTTTTGTGTCAACATCCTGACCAGTGTTCTCTTCTCCTCCAGCTCCTTATGAGCCTCTGTCTGGCTCGCGACATGCATAACAGCGGCCCTGTGAGCCTCCATTTTGTTTCGATAGGTGTCGAACCCTGCTCGTGCCGTGCAAGCTTTCTCCTCCTCCTCACATATGAGAATCTGGAGTTCAGTGTTGTCTTTGGTGATGGCCACACAGCGATCGTGCAGGACTTTTGTGTGCTGCTCCAGGTGCTCCATGTCGCCCTCCAGTACTAAGATTTCCCTCACTTTAGATCTTAACTCCTGCTCTGCCATCTCACCTTTTAGCTCTACATCTGAAAGAGTTGTCTGGAAAAGGGAAAAAAAGTTGCATTAAAGTAGCTGATTGCAATCTATCAATATACACCACTACAAATTACTTCTGCCCTTTCTTACTGTTACCACCACTAATAGCTAATGTATACATTTCTTCAGATAGCAAAATCCAAAAAGGTATAAGAAGGAGGTGGTAAATGTAGTTTATAGTGAATTAATGGTTAATGAACCTGAAGGGAGCTGAGTGTCCTCTCTTTCTCTTTCAGGGCTTTAATCTGGCTGCAGCCGTGTTTGCTGACATCCTCCACTGCCTTGGTTAATGAAAAGCCAGGATTCTCCTGTGTACCTGAAGGATAGTTAATAAAACTTAATAAATAAAATATAATATAATGCTTATTGATTTGGTAGACACCCAACACATCACAAAATGTTAGGGATAAAACTTTCCATCTACTAATCCATAGCTACATTTAGCAATATAAACTAAATAGTGAGTTAAGTATCAATACAGGGCTAAAGTAAGCTAATGTTATTATATAATTATTATTGTTGTTAATAGGCATATTTAACTATTTAATATGATCCTACCGTCATCACTGGCTGTAAAGTTTGACATTTTGACCTCAGTTAATCAGCCTATGTTAAACTGTGTTAAATTAGGCATCAAACTAGCCTGAACTAACACCTATACCAATATCAGTGTAATGACAACACCAACGCTAATGTTGACAGACAGATAGATATTATATCAACATACTACATAATATATAATTAGCATTTTAAAACAACTACAACGACAGAGGCAGAACTGCTGAAATGTTTAACTTTAGCTAACTTAGCTAGCTAACTGATACCAAAATATAAAACAGTACAGCCAGTGAATATGGTAACTAGGATATTTATTAGCTTCACGTGCTTTTTAATTAAATATAAAGGTAAATTAATATGTAACGTTTGAATTATACTGCAGCTGGGACAAACGGCTCGACAACGAAACTACAGTTCCCACAATGCAATTCTTGCGTCTCGTTGACCTCGCTTACCGAACCACATCCGGTTTCTCTTCCTGATAGCTACAGTTGCAATGAAAACGCTTCAGCGACCCTCGTAAATGTTTCTTTCTTTATTCGCTGAGCTGTAAATGTAGTGACATGCTCGTTTGTTGTTGGTTTCGCTTGTGCTCGCTGTGTAGCCGTGTAGTTTACAGCAGTAGAGGAGGAAGAGGAGCTTGGAGGACACTGACAGGACACACCAGTCTGAACTATGCTAACATCACAGAGGTGCCTCGCTGGGGTAGAGCAGCACCGAAACGTCTCAGTCACAGTGGCCTCGGGGGCTTGTATCAGAATGAGTCTGTTCAGAGATACCTTCAGCAGCTCATGGAGGAGCACCGAGACCTCAACAAGAAGTTACAACATGCTCACTACAGCGAGTCAGACAGAAAAGTGCTTTTAAAGAGACACACAGAGCTGCTGCCTCTGGCAAATATATTTGATTGTATAGAAAAAGCCATGAAAGACCACGAGGAGGTATTTTCACTATTGCATAGTGAGTGTTTTTTTTTTGTATTTCTTTCACTAACAAGTTGGTGTCCATGTTCTTGTGCAAACAATGTTCTGCCGTCCTTTATTGTTTGTGTCATAACATTAAAGTGCATTTGCAGCTGCAAACAAGCAGGTTTTTTATTTAATACTTTTGTTGCAGATGGCATCAAATGCCTTGTTTGGTTTTCCCCATGACCTTCAGGTTCAGCTGGCGCCAAAGATGAAGATGAACAACTGACCCAGCTGTTGAAAGAGGAGGAGGCGCAAATCTCCAGCAAGATTTCAGCCTTGAGAAAAGACGTATGAACAGAAAATCATGATCAAATGTGATGAATAATGAATATAACATTCAGTGTTGAGTGAATCTTCTTTCTCTACAGTTGATTAAAGTGCTTGTTCCCACCGACCCTCTTGATTCCAGTAATGTCCTTTTGGAGATTGTATCCGGACGAACAACAGGAGGTATGAAAGTGCCAGTTTGCAATTAATTTCCTGCTCTGTATCTTACAGTTTAAATGTATCAGCTTGTAAATAATAATTTTTATACTGTGCGTTTGGTTTTAGGTGACATCTGTCAGCAATTCAGCAGAGAAATGTTTAACATGTATCAGGGTTTTGCATCTTACAAGAACTGGGATTTTGAGGTTTATAACTACTCATCTGCCGAGTATGGTGAGTCATGTCTTTGCTTGTATCATTAATTTAACTTTTAAATTAATACTATTAGTCCAGGTCCTTTTTGTGCTTTATTTCTTTGATGAGTCAAAAGAGAGACATCACAGTAAAAGTTGAACATTTATTGACTCTGTGTCACAGGTGGGTTGCACCATGCAGCAGTAAGAATAACTGGGGACAATGTGTACAAACATATGAAGCACGAAGGAGGAACACACCGGGTGCAGAGGATCCCTGAGGTAGGCCTGTCCTCCAGGATGCAACGTATCCACACAGGAACCATGACTGTCATCATCTTGCCTCAGCCAGTGGAGGTGCACTCTTGTTTCTTTACCACCTGCTTTCTCAGCATGATAAAAAAGTATTTATATTCATTCATGTCCTCTTTGCTCTGTGTTCATAGTTTGATGTCCACATTGAACCAAAAGATCTTCGCATTGACACATTCAGATCTCGAGGTGCTGGGGGCCAGAGTGTCAACACAACAGACAGTGCAGTGCGCATAGTTCATCTTCCCACAGGTAAAACATGCCAGAAGAGCAGCCACTCAGGGTTTTGGAACATTTGCAGACAGCTCTATTAATTTCATAGAAACATTGGTCCTGGTTGCCTTCTATTTTCATAGTTAGTTTGCCCTAACAACAGGCATAACAGCTGAATGTCAGCAGACTCGCTCTCAGCTGCAAAACAGAAACACTGCCATGCGTGTGCTGAAAGCCCGGCTCTACCAGATCATGGCGGGTAAAGATACTGAGCAGAGGCATACAGCACGAAAGCAGCAGGTGAGTGAATGCCACACTAGATATTTTTACCAGGAAAATAAATAGAATCTTCACAGATTTTAGCAATGGTTTTATTTTCATGTTCCTATCTACAGGTGGGTACACGCTCCCAGTCAGAGAGGATTCGCACCTACAACTTCAGCCAGGATCGTGTCACAGATCACAGGACTGGATATGTTACAAGAGACATTAAGGTTAGATATAAAGTCATAAAATCCTGCATAAATCATAAGAAACTGCTAGACTGTAAATGTTGTGTTGGTCATTCTTGTAATTTTCAACCAGCAAACTCTCAAGAGTCACATGATCTGGTTTGTATGTAGGAGTTCATGAAAGGAGGGGTGGCTCTTGATGACCTGATCTCTGACGTACTTGAACATGCAGAGAAGGAGGCTCTGCTGGAGATGGTGGAGAGCACCAACACAACACCATGTCAGGTGGACTGAATATGCTGTCTGTAGTTCAGTGGATGACTTTATTCAACACATCCTACAGTACTGTGACTGCGCTGACATATATTCATATTGCAATTTATGCCAGTGCAATAGTCACATTGCAAGGGATGCAACATAAAAAGAACTGCACTCATCACTCCGAAGTTTAATTTTTAAAATAAAATATTAAATGTGTAATGTATTTTGTACCATGGCAATTATTTAAATAATATGAAAGCTTTACAGCTGTGTAATATTTCTACGTAAGCTATTGATATTTTACTCTTATCACTACTTTAATGGCAAAAACTTAACAATAAAGTGTGGTTAAGTTTACTGTCAACACTGAATGTATACAAACATGTTTATTGTTGGTAAGTATTCTTCATGGTTATTTGCCAATCAGGGTGCGGTAAAACCACCTATCAGCTTTATCCACACTCACCAAAAGCATGTCACACCCTGTGTATGTGTGCCAGCTGACCAGCAATCTCCAGTATTTCCTTAAGTATTTTTGCTAATAAGATAATTGAACATTTTCTTCATGTTGGCTGGACAATTTCTGACAGGTGCCTGTATTTGAATATTAATTATGATGATTCTTTATTCACTTGTGGCTGATGAGTTCAATTTTCAAAATAATTCTGAAAGTAATTTTCTCATTTCTCAGATGGTCATCATTTATTGAGATAACATTTTCCCATCCTGTAATGTATGACATTAACACACTCAACTCAACTGACAAGTACTGCAATGATTTTTCCACAAGGATGCCTTACTAGATTTTCATAACTTACACTGGTAAAAAAATACATGTATGGAAAATATAAAAAGTTATTGATTTTCTCTGTATGGATACATATCAAAGACAGGAAGACATGTCTTCACTAAATTCATTATGCCAGAAGTATAACACACCTTCACTATGATAGATCCCAGTTCAGAGAAAATAGTGTGGATTGTGTGGATCCAATGACAATTTTAGGGTTAGAGAAAAAAGGTTTTTAAGGCCAAATTATCCTAAAAATGTGAAAACAAAAAAAAAAAAAAAAAGATATTTGTGCACACTTCAAAGATCAAAATGTTGCATTTAAATGTCAATGTTCCTAAAAGTGTAAAAGTCTCATACTGGCTTGATGTTTTGATGCGTTCGGGTCAGTTGTCATTGTCTCTCTGTCGGAGGCTCCTGGATTTGCCGTTCTGTGTCTTGTTTTTCCTGAAAGAAGCAGGTCCACCTTCTTCTCCAAGGGATGTGATGATGCGCTCCTTGAACTTGTGTTTGGGCTCTGGCGGCACGTCAGCTGGAGCGCTTGCTGTGCTTCCCTCCACCTGTGGCAACTGTAAGTCAACACTGGCACTGGGGAGGAAAGAAAAAAGAAACTTTGAGCCTTTTTAGAGGCTACTGAAATCAATAAGTGGATCAATCCATGGTATACCAGTATCTTAACCAGCCATTTAAACAACACTTAATCTAGCTCAAAATGTTCACTTACTATGGATCCTCTTCTTGCTGGATCTGTTCCCAAGTCCCATATGGATTGGCAGCTTTAGGCCTTTTGGCTTGTGTCTGCCTATGTGCTGGCACTTCCTCTTTTTTCTCAGATGTTGCGCTTTTGACCTCTTCCTCTTTAATAATTTCTTCAGCATCCTGTTTAGGAGTATCATCAATGCCTTGATCTTCTCCCTCTTTTTCTGAGGGCTCGGCCTCTGCTTTCCTTTTCTGAAAAAAAAACAAAAAAACAAAACAAAACTGTGAGGTCTCCTTTTTATCATAGAACCTGAACCAAAAATTAAAATTCTTCTGATACTCATGCACTACCAGGACTGCTCTTACTCTGAAGCTGATCTTTGGGACTTTGGGCTGCTGACTGGCTTGTTCAAGGACCTCAGCCTCCTGAGATGCCTGGGCCTCGTTGGAGCTCTCTTCTCCTGAAAGTGGCTCAGGCTCAGGGGCTAAAGGCTCCTCCTGGCTCTCCTCTTCTTTGCTGCATGCAGAGCCAGATGCCTCATTTGAAGGAAAGTCTGCTGGTTTCTCCCAGCTTGATTCTGTGAGGTGAGAGAGACATAGCATGTGATTATCTGACAGAATCTCAAAAATAAATTACACCAAAAATAAGTGGAATTAAGTGTAAATGCAGAAAAACATATTCCACCTCCGGTATCAGTGTTATAGTAGTATGTATAACCATCAGGACTGACAGCTTCCATCCAAGGATAGCCTGAAGAGCTCTAAAAAGAAACAATATAAACATATGAATGAATGCTAAGAACAGAACAATACAATGCACTTGAAAATAAAAATATCCTAAAAATGCACAAACAAAATGTTTTATTATTAACCTCAGTCTGTCCAGCATGTGCAGAGTCTGAACTTTCTACCTGGAAACCTCCTGGTTTGTCCCATTGAGATTCTGTGGTTAAAACACAAACAACATATTATCACAACACACACATTAGTTTCACCTGAATTATGAAGTTATAGGAGGAATATGTTTATATAAAGTACAGTCTCAATTCTAATATTGTCAAAAATTGTATTTTCACATCTCCTTACCTCCAGTTATTGTGTTGTGATAGTATGTGTGGCCATCATCTGTTTGTCCTTCAACCCAAACCTGGGTTTCTGTTTGCTTTGTGAAATTCTTGCTTGCTTTTGCTTCTTTCTTTTGCTTTTTTCCAGGCTTGGATTTTACCTGAGGTTGAGGTTTTGGCTGTATGATGGTGGTTGTTGTTGTTGTTTGGGCTGGTGAACTTGATCCTAACACAAAAACAATTTTTAAATGCAAAAAGAGCAAAAGTTCCTCCTATGCAGCCAACACATTACTAAAATGTCAAGCACTTACCTGCTGCCTCCCTCTCCATCCTCTTCAGATCTTCCTGGTAAGCTTTCATTGCAGCCTCCTCCATTGCTGCAAATTGTTTAGACATACGCTCATCCTGCTTTGCCTTTTCAATGCTCTTCTTTTTAATCTGCAGAAGGAAAGATATGAGGACACGGTGACAACTGATAGCCAATCAGAAGAGAGCTTTCAAGTTAAAGTGTTATGGCTGGACCTTATCTCCCTTGCCAGTCTTGAGAGCAGTGCCAAGACAGACAAGTTTTTCTTGGCTATTAGTATTCATGCCAGTCAGAACCCCAGTTGATTTGTATTTGTAATTTATTATAATTAGCCACTTCGTTCATTGACAGAAAATCAAGTTAGTCAAATAACCGTTTTAGTAATTAGAATAGAAAATATGTCAAGTATGTATAGTCCCTGCTTAAACACAGACGGAATCCACATGTAAGTACCTCTGATATTTTGGCAGTCACATTTTCTTTGTGATTCTTCCCTCTTTCGTGGAACTCAATGCTCTGCAAAGCGAAACAAGAGGAGAGACATTAGTATTACATGTGGGGAGCTCTCAGCAAAATAAACGGGATATTTCGACCCACTCACAGGCTTATTGTCCGCAATCCAGCACTTGCAGTACTGACAGAATTTCCTCGGTTGTGACTTCCAGTAGTCGGCCCTGAAACAGCACAAAACACTGTTATTAGCTAACAAATATGAACGACTTAGATTACCTTTAGCATAGGCAGCTAACGTGTTGAATTGTCCGGGGTCCTGCCCAGGGCTAAATAATTCACTTGCTCTGCTACACGTGGCGCAAATTAAATTAAATCCCCCAGCGTATCACTTTACTTACATTTTAGTTAGGTCTTGCTGGGTTATAGAGCAACGGAAAATTTAAAACGAACAGAGACAACTGCTTCCCACATTTCAAGAATCACAACACCGGCAGTTGCTGATGACGTCATCGCCAATCGCCGAACATCGAACCGACAAACGAGAAAGAAAATGTTAAGAAATAAAAACGGACAAAACAACAACAAAAAAAGATGCCGAAATATCGGGCATACAATTATATATATCATACACACACACATTATATACACATACAACATCACAGGGATGTCACGACCTATATATCAGATATGTCGAGGCATAGTTTTTGTAGAGGTGCAACGTCCCATATGGTCTAGCGGTTAGGATTCCTGGTTTTCACCCAGGCGGCCCGGGTTCGACTCCCGGTATGGGAACATCGCTTTTTTCGTTCTTAAGTGCTATTTATCTCCCACAGATGGAAAGACATTCGCTTATCATACACACGCAAAACTTCCATATGCAGTTGCGTTGTGTTTGTATGAGGCAAAGCTCGGGTTTCTGTTTTATGTAAAATAGCCACAACGAATGAAAAAAAAAGTATCCCCACGTGATGAATTCATGAAAGTGAAAGGAGTGAATAATATAAATAATATACCGTTTCTAACTAAAATTTAAAAATTAAAATTAAAAAAAAAAAAGATTTTTGCCTTATTGTTTTTGGAACACGGCTGCGTCATCACTGATGGCCGGGGTAGGGCCGTACGTGTAAAGGCCGCGACCGAACGGCCGTCTTTGGTTGAGGTTGAGCCGATTTTGCCGGTGCTGGTGGTGGTTATCGGTTTCCTCGCCAGCGCGGTGCTGAAGCTCCGGGGCTGCCCATGAACGGCACCATGGCCGCGTCCTCACACCGGATAATGCTGGGGCCGCTGGTTGCTGCCATCGACCAAGGAACGAGCTCCACTCGGTTTCTGGTAAGAGAAGCTCGCCGTGTCACATCTAATATCTGGCTCATAACCACGTCCTTGGCTTTATTATCCAGCGTCTGTGGGACTGTGCTCATGCAGCCGCTGTGACGGTTTTTAAAACAAGTGTTCACTGTTAATAAGAAGCTTTAGGTTAATTCCTGCAGATCATGTTGCTAGTGTTAGACTGACGCACTCTGATTGTGGCTTTCTTTCATTTAGAGACACCTTTTAATGTGTTCATGTAGAAGGTCATTTAAATTTAGCTTTACTGTAATGTAATAACACAAGTCATGTGAGGATTTTCTGATTACCCTGTAGCTGAATCCCCTTCTCTAACGCGAATATTAGCTGGATTTAATATTATGTTATTGCATTGCAATAAATAAATGAAATATCCTAGCATATCTTTGGGTTTTGGATTGTTGGTTGGACAAAACAAATTAATTGAAAATGTGTGTAGAAAACCTATTTCACAATTGCATGACATCTTATCCATTGAATAATTACTCAAATGATAATACGTATTTAATTGATATTCAAAATTACACTACTTGCACTTTAAATGTTTTTCTTTGTTGTGCTTGAAATGTTAATGTGTAAATATTTAGTGAAGGGTTTCTGTGTCTGGTTAATCCAGGATTCAACCTTTCAGAAGTTATCTTTATGGTGCAATGTTTCACTTGAAGGTCTTGAAGGCCTTTATGGAATTTAAACTGTCACATTTATCTTAATATCAATGCAAAGGGCTTTTGTGTTTGCAGTATGAAGAGCAGATGTTTTTGTTTTTTTTTTCCTGGGTGTGGCTGGTAGTTGTGAGCTAACAGTTCATTATGTATGAGTCATTTCAAACTGACAATTCAAAACAAAATAGAATAGAATTTAATATTTTGATTTCAGGTCTTGTTATGTTCAATTTAGGTAAATGCATAACACAACATAATGCACAGAGGTATATTTGTGTTGTGACAATTGTGCCATGAAATCTGATGTTGCAGAATTACAATACTGCTGCTGAGTGCAAAAAGCCTGCAAAGCTCCCTTTGTATAAGTATAATTGTATTGTGAAAATTCCACAGAGAAATGCATTGCTCCCTATAAAGTTGTTGCCTGAGTTGTTAGTTGTCAGTTTATCATTGAATGTGCGTCTGAAAGTATATTAGATAATCAGATATAGTAATAATGTTACATACAAGACATTGTTATTACTGCCTCATATTGAAAGGCAGTCGCCTGGAGTCTTGAAAGTCATGTTGGGGAGTCAATGGATGCCAATTTGGATTCAACAACTGCTGGAAAGATCTAAATAAGAAAGAGGAATGAGAAAGCACTTCCAGCAGCAATGGTAGACTCACAAAAAGGAGGCCTTGAGCAGGTCTGGATGACTGCATGTTCAGTTAGCTTTCTGTGGACGAATGAAGAATAAAATAATGCATCACTGGCTGAAGCTATTTTCTTTCACTTTTGATGGTTTCTCTCTTTGAAGGTGTTTAATTCAAAAACAGCAGAGCTCCTCAGCCATCATCAGGTGGAAATCAAACAGAGCTTCCCCAAAGAAGGGTAAGTAGAAAGACTGTTGTGATCTATTTATTATTTAGATCCTCTCAGATTCCAAGAGATGCACATGTAATTCAGAAATGTATAGATCTCATTTGTTGTGCTTTTTTTTTTTGTCCTCATTTTCAGATGGGTGGAGGAGGACCCCAAAGAAATTCTGCAGTCGGTTTATGAGTGCATGGAGCGGACGTGTGAAAAACTCACCCAGCTCAACATAGACATTTCAAACATTAAAGGTATGTGCACATGGGGCTTTATGCTACCACCTGCTGTCTCTAAGCAGTACTCAGAAGTCATTTCCATCTACTTCAAAGAGGTGTTTATGATCTAAAGTCTTTGGAAATTGTTGCTTCGGGTTGTCCAGCTATTGGAGTGACCAACCAAAGAGAGACCACACTTGTTTGGGACAAGGAAACAGGAGAGCCCCTCTACAATGCAATTGGTAAAGTTATTTTTTTTTTCTGTAATTATTTTTTACATTGTTTCCATTGTTGGATTTGATTGATTTTGGTTGCAATGGAATAACTGTCATGTCTTTTTGTTTTTCAGTTTGGCTGGACCTGCGGACTCAATCAACAGTTGAACGTCTAATTAACAAAACACCAGGAAGGAATAAGAACCACTTGAAGGTGAGAGAAAAAAGAATGAAAGAATTAACAGATCAGATGAGGTTCTGTTAATTCTTTTATTCTTTTTTCCAATTTAACTTACAGCTCAGGGTTGAGCAAGCAGTCTCATAGTTTCAAAGAGATGGATTTATTTTCTCATTATTTGTCATTTTCCTTTCCAATGTGATGTTGATGACAGCACTAATTTCAAATCAAATGCAGACATCTGACTGCAGCCTTGTTCATGTCTTTGTGGTCCTGCAGCATAAAACAGGGCTCCCCATCAGCACTTACTTCAGTGCAGTGAAACTTCGTTGGCTGATGGACAATGTGAACGAGGTCCATGAAGCCATCGTGTCTCACCGCGCCATGTTTGGCACCATTGACTCCTGGCTCATTTGGGTAAGGGAGTGCATACACCCTGCCTCACAGCTGTGTAGATGCCATTGAAATGTTGAAATGTCTAAAATGAGGAGCTGACTGATTTTTTTTATTTTTTTTTGGTTGCTCTCCAAAAGTGTTTGACAGGGGGTAAGTCCGGCGGAGTCCACTGCACAGATGTGACCAACGCCAGTAGAACCATGCTGTTTAACATTCATACCATGGACTGGGACCCAGACCTTTGCAAGTACGGCAACTGTGTTTCATTTGTCTTCAACTTTGTCATGCTGCCAGTTGTTTGAAAAATACCACTAAAATAGATTGTGCTGTCAGAAATTCATGATATATTAATTTATACCTTTAAAAGTTAATTGTTAAAAATATAATATTCATATCAGTTATTCACTGCTGCCATTTCTTTTAATTCACATCAGATATTTTGGTATTCCCATGGAGATCTTGCCCAGAGTGAGGAGCTCTTCAGAAATATATGGTCTCATGGTAAGTCTGTCTGTTGTTGTGTCTAGTCTACCTACAATTTCACACAAATAAGTGTTTATATTAACTTTAATTCTAATATTTCATTGCTGTGTCTAGTGTGACTCAAGTGTTGTGTTCAACGACTGGAATGTCTCATGCAACAGGCCACTGATAAAAGAATAGAGTTTTTGTTTGTGTGTGTGTTTTTTTGTTTTTATTTCCTTAGAGTGTTTCAAGTGCATGAAGGTTGACTGAGAAATACTTTTTAGGCATTTTTTTGTGTGCCACTGTCTCTCTTTTCTCACTGGTAGAAAATTTGTTCTAGTTGGGTAAGTAAAACTCGCCATCACTCTTTTACCTTGTCATGCAAAGTAACCGCCCTGCTTCTCTGTGGCCAAATCAAATACACCATCGCACAGTGCATTTCCAAGAATCATGTGGATATTTCATTTTATTTAATTTTGCATTAGAACTGCTTGTTTGAAATGTGTATAAAAAATGTTGCTTAAGATTCTAAATAATGTGTATCCCATGAGTGAAATCATGGATCGGCATCTAGAAACATATGGATGCTTAACATTTGATGCAGTAGCCAAGCTGTAAACCTTCAACACACCACTCACTGCTGCTTGGCAGTAACTAACTTCTTACTCATGTGATACATTTTCTGTTGTAATGCCCTGTCAGCCAACATCTGACAGCCTGAGAAGAAAGATCCAGGGAAAAGAGAAGGGTGGGAATCACTTGCAGCTCCTCAAACTTATTGCTTTGAATTTAAAACAATGAATATTTCAAAAAGAAACATTTTTGTTTGCTCACATGTAACCTTCATAAGTCAAATGTGTGGTTCTAGCTTGTTTTAGTGCCTCCAAGTAGGTTTAACCATCTGGAAAGAAAATAGATAGTAGAAACGGTATATTTAAATTGTGTGGTTTTACCAGTCTGTTTGGTGGCTTTGAACCCAGCAGACATTCACTCCCACTAACATGAGGGCATGGATGCTCTATTGGAAATGTGCTGGATGGCCCCTGTCCCTCATTGCTTCTGTCGTGGCATGCTCCTCGGCCGGTTGTCATTGACGCCCTCAGTTTTCCTGACAGACTTCCTTCCACAACAGCGTCCCATCACGACTCCTAAATCTCTTCACTCTTTGGAATAGTGACTTTTTCACTGACTTTTGCCCTCATCTCACCAAAACGACATCCTCACAGAGGAGTGAAGACATTTTCATTTACGCAGGCTCACACTTGCCCTTGTTTTCCCTCACTATGTTTTCACTGTTACAGTTCTGTAAAAATGCTGTGGTAGAATTTTAAATCACTGCAGTTTTGTTATTTGGCTTAATGTAGTCAAATAATGAGTAATTCCCTTTTGTTTTCAGTGTTGTCTGGGCAAGGTTGTTGCTCACAGTGACTAAAAACAAATAGTGATTGTATTTGTATTTTTTTTTTTTTTTTATTTGTATTTGACCAACAAATATGCCTCCTTGGATTATACCCAGGTTTATAATTACAAGTGTATGACAATTAGTCATTTTTCTTAAACATTATTATTGCATTATTACACTTTTCTCTTTATACTCTTGAAAGGTGGTACAATGAGAAATACAAAAAACATATTTATTGTGACTTAGCTAGGAAAAAGAAGAACCTAGTTCACTTTATAAAACAATAAATCTTTTCTCTTGACAGAAATCTGGGGCTCTTTCAGGTATTCCTATTTCAGGGGTAAGTTTATCTTTTTTTTTCTTCTAACATTGTCTCCATTTACATCATTTGCTCTTAAATTGGGATAAATCTATGTATTTTAAAAAACAGTGTCTCGGGGATCAGTCGGCTGCACTAGTTGGACAGATGTGTTTCCAGGACGGGCAAGCCAAAAACACGTAAGAAGCTTTGCGTCTGTTTTTTAAGATTGCCTTTGAGGTCACCTAAAGGAAAATGCATGCATTTTTTGTGTTTCAGGTATGGAACTGGCTGCTTTCTCCTGCGAAACACGGGAGCCAAGGTACATTATTTAAGAATTAAATTTAAAAATGCATATACAAGGTGACACCTCTGCACACATTGCACGCAGTGACATTTCCTGTTATTATTCTGTTATAGCCTGTAATGTCTGACCACGGCCTTCTGACCACTGTGGCGTACAAACTTGGTCGGGACAAACCTGCCTGTTATGCACTAGAGGTACAGTATCTTAAATACCTTCTTCACGCAAATATTAGTTATTATATGTATAGATTTTTATTTTTATTTTTCAAATTTGGCTGTAACCTCACAACAATGGACAGCCAACAAAGGATGTGAGGGTCTTTCAGTGCAGTTTTTTTTTTTTCCTCACTGCTTCATGTTAGGGATCTGTGGCCATCGCTGGAGCTGTGGTTCGTTGGCTGCAGGACAATCTTGGCATCATCGGATCATCTGAAGAGCTTGGTTCGTCCTGCTTGTCTTTGTTCAGAAAAATCCTATTGATGGTCCACTTCTACAGGACTACAACATGAAAACACAGGAACATGTATCTTTCTCTTTATGTTTCTTCCCCTGTGCAGAGAAGTTGGCTGCATCAGTTGGTACATCCTACGGTTGCTACTTTGTTCCTGCATTCTCTGGTCTTTATGCACCGTACTGGGAGCCAAGTGCAAGAGGGTAACATGTCTAAAATTATTCACACAACCTGCTGAAATAAATCTTAGTCTGTGTTTCCCTTAGTCTCAGTCTTTCTCTCTGTCACAGGATCATATGTGGGTTAACACAGTTTACTAATAAGAGCCATCTTGCATTTGCTGCGCTGGAAGCTGTCTGTTTCCAGACAAGGGAGGTAAGATAAGATTCTCAGTCAAGACATAAAACGTGTTTATTTTTTTCCTTATGCATGTGAATAGATGCAGCTGTGTGATAATTGAGGGTGTTTGTTGTGATGCAGATACTGGATGCCATGAATCAGGATAGTGGTATCCCACTAACTCAGCTCCAGGTGGATGGAGGAATGACATCCAACAGGCTGCTGATGCAGCTGCAGGCCGACATTCTCTGTATTCCTGTTGGTAAGATATCTAGATGTTAAGGCATGTGTGAGTCAAAAGAGAGATCACTGGGTAAATGCCATTTCCCTTATTTGATTGTTCCTCGTTCCACCATGTCAGCACACCATGGTGAGGGATTAGGGTGCAGTTTTATGTCCTCCCCCCCTTTTTTATAGGATTTTTTTTTTTTAGAATCTCAATACAGATTGTACTGAGCATTTCCAAGACATTACTGCCCTCTGCTGGTATTGTGTAGAATAACAACACATCACTGGATTGGATTTGTTGTTTGTGTTTTATTACAAATAAGTAACATAACGAAAAGTGGAGTGTTCATGAATGAAATCACAAAAGCTGTGTCTTGCTATGTGACCCCTGTTACTGATTGTGTTGTATCTGATAAATGCTGTTTTCAGTGAAGCCGTCCATGCCTGAGACCACAGCACTCGGTGCGGCGATGGCAGCCGGAGCAGCAGAAGGGGTGAGCGTGTGGAGTCTGAGCCCAGAGGACCTGAGTGAGGTCACATCAGAGAAGTTTGAGCCTCAGATCAACCCTGAAGGTACCGTGAGCCTCTGCTGCTCTCTACACACGTCTCGAGGATGATGGTGTTCTGTGTCCCCAATAGCTGAAACAGATTCTGTGTGATGTGTTTCTTTGACAGAGAGCGAGTTTCGGTATGCACGATGGAAGAAGGCGGTTCAGAAGTCCATGAACTGGGAGACAACAGAGCCTGTTTGTAATGGAAATGGTAGGGAGGACTACTCTCACTCACCAAGTTCAACCTTAAAATAGACAAAACCATGACTAACGACTTGAATTGTCACTCCCTCTGTGAACCAACAAGTCTGTCTGAAAACAATAGTAGATAATTTGTCGTTGTCCCTGCTGCTGATTAAAATATCAGCAACAGCACATTGCAATGCAAAACCAGTTGTCTCACACAGTCAAAGTATTCCATTGTTAGTTTCATTAGGTCCAAATTGCCACTTTGTGTTACTGGCTTTGTTGTGGCTCTGTCCTTTAAATCCAGAAAGCTGCAGGTCGTACCACAACATGCTTGAGGCTTAATCTCTAATTATAGGACATTTCTAATCTCCCTGCTGCCCCTAAAGTGAAGGATTTTGGAATAAGACATGGTTTTATATGAAGAGAAAATTAGAAATTATTGAAAGCACATTGTTTAAAAATGTGCCTTTAATGTGGTTCAGTGTTGACATATAAAGGCTTTATAAGGTGTGTTTTCAGCATCCTAAATGACCCCGTCAGTGGGTGTTAGTATCTTTCTGAAGAGACGACACAGAGTGCAGGTTATAATTTAGATTCCTGATTTCTTGGTTTTTGATGATTGTTTTTTCCACCTCTCCCCTCTGTGGCATGTTCATCTGCAAAAGGTGAAACCAGTATCTTCAGCAGCGTTCCCCTGGGCTTCTACATCATGGGCAGCATGTTGATGTTAATTGGTGCAAAATACATTGCAGGTCAGTATCTAGTGTAATATTCCTTTTGGCATAGAATTATTATTATTGCTTCTGCTTCTTGTGCCTCTTTGTACAAAGTACATAAGAAGTGCAATGGGCTTACCATGAGTCTGAAGGGCAGCTCTGTTAGTTGTCCACCAGGAAATTGCCACATTATAGATAAAAATTATAAAACATAAAGTCGACCTTTGTTAAAATGAAACTTGTCTTTGTTTTTCTTTCATCAACAGGTCACACTTAGGCTCAGACTCCTCGGGGCATTCAAGAAAAGACAGTGGAAACAATCGCTCCTCATGCTGGACCACCTGCTCGTTCTTTTGCACAGTTTTTTCAAAGGGCATTCCAGAAGAAAGATGATGATGGTGATAAATCTTACCACTGACTGGAAAACCAGGACAAATTTGAATAGACTAATGGGACTTTTTGTTATTATTCTCACTGTTTTTTAATCAGACATTTTTTCTTTCCAGCATACAAGAGCACATTGTACCATTAGACATGAATTTTAGCAGAAGTGTGCATGCATTATTCTTTTTTTCAATGGTGATACAGTGTGAATTCAGATCTTACTCATGGTACTTCAGATTGTTATCTTTTCATAGTGGTGTTAGGCTCGCTATCTAATTTGCATTAATTTGCATCATCACATCACTGTTACCCTTGAACGATCTTCCACTAGTCTGTGATGGTTTGTTGCAAAAGACCCTCAAGTCCTTTATATTTTTTGCTTTGTCTCGTGGAAGCTATGCGCGAACAGAGAGTCCAATTAAATTTTTTTTTTTTTAACAGTTGGGATTAAGACACACAAAGTTGAAAAAAGGGAAGGAAGGAAGAGAGGTTAATGAACTGACAAGGTTGCTTTTCAGTGAAAGTGGCTTTCTTTTATTTGCTTGAACTTTTGTAAAAAAAAAAATCTATGTATTTTGTAATGAGCAACCATGTAATGAAGAGCGATGATGAGGACAAGTTTGCATATGAAGGCACCCTGGGACCAAATATGTATGTAAATGAGTATATTTCTGTGAATTAGACAGAAGCCAGAAAACAAGTTAAGTCCTCAATGGGTCAAATCTGAATCATCTAGTTAATGGTTAATTTATTTCAGACAAAATATTGGTCTTGAGCTTGTCCATCCCAGGACACTTGAGTATTTGTAGGTCTGTCATGGTTGTCCGACTCCTTCATGTAGCTCCTCTTTTGAATCCTTCTGTTCTGCTTCGTTTTTGTGTGTTTTCCAGATCTTATTTTTAGTTTTTGTAAGAAAAAAAATGTTTTTATGAATAAATTATTTATTCACTTCATCTCTCATTATGTAAAAACCTTGTGTTGAACAAGTCAAATGCAAATCTTTCAGATGTATAGTTACACAAAACTCGATAAAACTGTTTTATTGCACAAAAATTTTGAGAAATAATTTACTTCAAGTGGCGCTTTATGATATCTATGCTATATAGTCAAAGTTTGAAGAATGAACCTTCAGGAAGTAGAAGTGAGTAAATGTATTTCAGTATTTATTCTATTGCTCAGCATGGGACCTGTTTGTTCACTATCATCTCTATCAGATTCAAAGAAAGTGCTTCCACTTGACAGGTCTTTTGTCTCAGAAATGGTTTGTTTGCTCTGGATGTTTGTGCAGTTAGTAACTGCTATCCATGGACGGAATAAAATTACTCAGTGCAAAGGCTCAAAGTGTTGTTTTGGGATACAAACAATTTACTTATGGGTATTTGATAATGGATTGAATTTCATAAAAATGTAATTTCCCCATGTGCTGACCTTTAAACCGTTTGTGGCTATTTTTTGAAGAGAAACTAGAACGAGTTAGTTGGAAATTGGAACCCATGTGTGTATGTTGTGAATGCTGTAAGGAAACAGGTTTTATGGGAGAATAAATGTCATCAAAACTGAACTCACATCCTGGATTTTTCTGTTGCAGTTTGGTTTTGTATGTTGCAGACAAAGATTTCAGAAGAGACTAAAAAAAGACCAAATTTATCACATATAAAGCTGACTGATATAAAATTTCTTTATATTTTATGTGGCTAATTATTTAGTAGTTGGCTAAATTGTTTCTTAAACTGTGCAGATTAATTTGTTACCATTAACAGAAAGTTCATACATGTCTGTTCAGTGGCTTATAAAATAAAGCCTTATTTCCATTGTGGTCATACAAAAACAAACACAACTGTATTTGGACTAAGCTGAAGCACAGTCTGCCTTTACTTTGGGGGGAAATCCCAAGGGAGTGGTTTGTGGTGATAGCAATTCAAGTTATTCAGTATTTGCTTATTGAAGTTTGAACCCGTTTCAGACACAGGTACACACTTTCATATGCTCCAGTGGTGTGATGCAGCTTGACCAGTAAGTCTTTAACAGATGTATGGAACAAAAAATACCAAAAAAAAGTAGAAAGTATAATCTCTTCTGTATGGGCACTTTAGCAGGAATTATTTGAATTATATAACTCAGGGTTTTTTTGCCATGCTCAGTACTCATAGGCTTAACTTGTGATGCCGTTAAGTTTCACCTATTGAGGCTGTATTTGTTTGCATATGTATATAGTCGGTTGGGCTAATTTGCATATCAACTGTCTCCCATCAGCTTATTGGGATTTCAAACTGACTTCTTTACAAATATATATTTTTTTTAGTTTTTGTAGGTAAGGATTCACTTTGTACTTCATAGTTTCTGAATCAGCCTGAAATTTAATGTGAACTTTGTCTGCAAGGAAAAGCTAAGCAAACTAAATAAAACTGGATGTCATACCTTTACTTTGAAACTGACAGCAGACGCAGCTCTGTAACAACTAGGTGAACCAGGAAGTTGTGCCAGGTGTGGGACATTTTGTGTGGCAGTTGTTCCTCATTTCAGCCTCCGCAGTACCAGGCAGAAAAGTGGAAACGGTGAGCCCATCTCGTGTTTTGTACATGACAGGGTGCATAACTGTATTACATGCCATACATGTTAACAATTAACTGCACTGCATTCGCAGTCTGTTTTCATTCCAGGTGTATGAAAGAAGAGAAACTTTCGCACCAAATGTGATCTATTAATGCGCAATTCTTAAGCATGTTGGATCCAAGAGTGGGTGAGACCAGAGGAAACCAGATTCTGCCAACGGCCAACAACTTCAGACAGGATTATACAGGTCGGTGTTTCCATTGGTAAACAAAACAAGGAAGATCCACCTACTTATGTGTTAATATACTTTATGAATATAAATAGGAGCCCAATAACATAAAGTTAGACATTTGTGTTTTACATTGTTACAGTCCTTTTAAGGCATTGGTACTTATTATCCCATTATATTCCTGATAATCATCCAAGGAGATCTTCATTTCCTCTACATATAAATTATACTGACAACAACCTTTCTGGAGATGTGAGTAATCACATGTTTAACACATATTACTCTGAATTTGCCAGGTTCCAGCTAGAGCAGTTGAAAAAGCTAGAGCAGTTGAAAAACTAATTTATTATAATTGAGCGTGTATCGCAATATAACTCAGTGCTGAGTAAAAAAAAAAAAAAAAAAAAAAAAAAAAAAAATTCATTTGCTAACTTTAAATCAACAATGGAGAAGTAAGGTAAGAAACTGTGGTTACTGTCTCAGCAAATAGTCCAGGCTGCAACAGAACTGTGGATACTGTGGATTAAGGATCAAATCTCGTCAGAAATGATACTTAAATGTAACAGAAAATTCTGGAAGGCAGAGCAGTCAGTTGTCCAAACATCCTAAGTGTAGAGTTGAAACCTGTAAGAAACTCTAGATGCCTGTCACTTCAAACAGCTCAGCTTGTAAGGCAACGGGTTAGTGATTTGATAGATGTAGGTTCAAGTCTCACCACAAGTAAACAATTTTTAAGTCCAACACCCAATGAGAACACTCAAAAACTTGAGAAAGAGCAGGGGTTTGTCCTGACAATTAGCTCAGACTGATGAGAGTCTACCCGGGAGGCTGAAGGTTGAAAGTCTAATTCTTAGCACAAACCCTCCCTTTTAAAGTCTACCATCCAGAGTTAAAGAGTTAAAGCCTGTAGGAAACAGTCACTGTGTGTTCCTGCAAATAGCTCAGCCCGTAAGACAGCAGTTTAGTAATGTGCTGGGTGTAGGTTTGAATCTTGCCACAGGCAGCAATTTTCCATTTCAACACCCAATGGGTACTGTCAAAGGCTGTGAGAAAGAGTAAGTGCTTGTCCCAATAATTAGCTCAGACTGCTGGGAGGCTGGAGGTTGAGGGTTCAACTCTTAGCACAAACCCTCACTTTTAAAGTCTTGACATCCAAAGTGAAGGGTTAAAGCCTGTAGGAAACAATTACTGCATGTCCCTGCAAGTAGCTCAGCCTCTCAGCCAACGGCTTGGTGATGTGCTCTGCATAGGTTTGAATCTTGCCACAGGCAGCAATTTTCCAGTCCAACACCCAATGGGAACAGCCAGAGGCTGTGCGAAAGAACAACAGCTTGTCCTGACAAATAGTTTAGGCTGATCGGAGTCTACCTGGCAGACTGAAGGTGGAGGGTTCAAGTCTTAGCACAAACCCTCACTTTTAAAGTCTAACATCCAAAGTGTAGAGTTAAGCCTGTAGGAAACAATCTCTGTATGTCCTGGCAGGTGGCTGAGCCTCTAAGACAAATGGTTGTTAATATAATGGATGTAGGATTGAATCTTGCCACAGACAGGTGGTTTCTTTACCATATTTGGTACTAATAATGTAATTTTGTAAAGTAACAAGTAACTTAAGCTGTTGGATAAATATAGAGAGGTAAATAAAAGTATAATAAAATACAATAAAAAAGGTATACATAAAATGTACAAAATGAAACAAAATATAGAAAATCAATTAAAGTACTAGTATTAAAGTAATACTAAAATTGCACTTTCATTACATCACGCTGACGCTGACATACATGACGTTTTTTTCTCCAGGCTTTCTCATCACTGATCCGAGACCACCAGTATACATTCAAGCAATGCAGAAGAAGAACACAGTGAAAGAAATGCTGAAGATGAAACGGCAGGTGAATGAACAGGTATTTCAACATAGACATTAACTTATTAAGACAAGTTTTACCGTTGGATTTCTTATCAAATGTTGCAATTAACTCCAATATTCACGTGTTTATAAAAACAATGTATGTGGGAACCAGACTTCTTTGTTTTGTTTTTTTCGAATAAATGTGCATATCTGTTTTGTTCATGAAGATTTTGACATTTATGAAGTTTAAGAATGAGGAATAAGTTGAGGTGACAAAGTAGAGTTTGATACAAAATATAACCCAAATTGCATTCACCTGCTTGCATTAAATGATTTAAAATGATAACATGCTAATAATAAAAGTTTGGAAACTATTCTGTTTCAGAAATGGAACGGTTCACAGGACAACAACATGCATGAGCATGAATTTAAAAGTGCAAAAACTGAGCTCTTTGCCAGTGATATGAGTCCTCACATATTGGGCCCTCGAGCACCAATAAACCCAAATATCCCTGCTCATTTCTCTCTTGCCTTTCCTGACAATGGCCACATTACTCCACAACAAATACAACATCCAGCTCTGCAGGGACAAGTGGCTCCGACTGCTGAGGTCAAAATGTCTTTATTTCACTGGCAAATACAGCAGGAGGCACAGCGAATTGGAGGAGTATCACCTGAGCTCCTGAACATGCAAGATGCAGATGGTGACACGTATGTATGGATGATCTAGACCAGTGACTCCTAAACATGTAGTAATAAAGTTGCCATGGTGTATACATGGTGGGTAAAGTTAATTGATAAGCAATTAATATTGTAAATTACAAGATGTTGTTGAAATTAGCAAAGAAATAATGAATAAAGAAAGTAATTGAAATAAAATTGGTGTAGATAAAATCATTGGGGTTTAAACAGTTATCTAAAAGTATTCCTGGTTTTTGCAGGAGTGCAAACCTGACCAAAGCAAGGTAAAATTGACATGTGGACATAATTTGCATGTGAGTATCCTATAATTTGGCCATTGTCTTTTCCAACTTCCAGATTTCTGCATATTGCAGTTGCACAAGGTAGACGGGCTCTGGCATATGTGCTTGCTGCAAAAATGGCTAGCTGTGGCTCCCTAGACATGAAAGAGCACAACGGGCAGGTACACACTTGACAAAGTTGTATGTGTTCATCTCACTTAAATATTGCTTACATCATTCATGGTGATTTGCATACTCTTTGTAAACAGACAGCCATACACATAGCAGCTGCTGCCAATCAACACTTAATTGTCTGTGACCTGCTGGCACATGGAGCACAATTCAACACGTGTGATATCTGGGGCCGATCTCCTTTGCATGTGTGTGCTGAGAAAGGCCACTTTCTCAGTCTTCAGGTAAGAATTAGGTGTTAATGCATCAACATAAAATTTTATGGATTCAAACACCCTGCAAGTGTTGATGTGTGGAACTGAGTGTGATGGTACTTCACATCCACAGTGTGCTACTTCACATCCAGTTATTGAACATAAGTCTTGATTATATCTGTGGATGTGAAGTACCCAGTTTGATTCCATCTCCATCAGTGTTTTCTGGACCAAACATTAAACTTTTAGTAGACAATCATGAGGGGCAACATCAGAGCTCTGCAAGCTGAAGTCTTAATGTCCTCTGGCCACTAGGGGGGATCAAATGACCAAGCAAACTATTAACTATTCACATATCACCATTCTGACTGGTAAATTGTACAATTCAGTCCCTAAAAAATGGTAATTTTGACTCTGGTGGACTGTACAACAACAATCTTTTATTTCAGTATGAAAGGTATAGTTCATAACCATAGCCACAGCAAATAGTTCAGCCTCCAAGGCTGAGGGCCAACACCCAATGGGAATAGTCAAAGGCTGCGAGAAAGAGCAGAGTTTTGTCCTGACAATTAGCTCAGACTGGTGGGAGTCTACCTTCGAGGCTGTAGGTTAAGAGTTCAAGCCTTAGCACAAACGCTCACATTAAAGTCTACCGTAAAAAGTTAAAACCTGTAGAACACAACCTATATATACCCCTGCAAATAACTCAGTCTCTAAGGTAAAGGTTAGTGCAGGGCGTAGATTTGAATTGTGCCACAGGCAGCAATTTTTTTCAGTCCAACGCCCAGTGGGAACAGCCAGAGGCCGCGAGAAAGGGTGCGGGTTTGTCCTGACAATTAGCTCAAACTGGTGGGAGTCTACCTGGGAGGCTGGAGGTTGGGGTTCAATCCTCAGTGCAAACCCTCCCTTTTAAAGCGTAGGTTTGAATGGTGCCACAGGCAGCAATTTTTTTTTCATTCCAACGCCCAGTGGGAACAGCCAGAGGCCGCGAGAAAGGGGGCAGGTTTGTCCTGACAATTAGCTCAGACTGGTGGGAGTCTACTTGGGAGGCTGGAGGTTGGGGTTCAATCCTCAAAGCAAACCCTCCCTTTTAAAGTCCACCATCCAAAGTGAAGAGTTAAAACCTGAAGGAAACCGTCACTGCGCGTCCCTGCGCGTAGCTCAGCCTCTAAGGCAGCGGCTTGGCCATGTGCTGGGCGTAGGTTTGAATGGTGCCACAGACAGCAAACTTTTTTTCAGTCCAACGCCCAGTGGGAACAGCCAGAGGCTGCGAGAAAGGGTGCGGGTTTGTCCTGACAATTAGCTCAAACTGGTGGGAGTCTACCTGGGAGGCTGGAGGTTGGGGTTCAATCCTCAGTGCAAACCCTCCCTTTTAAAGCGTAGGTTTGAATGGTGCCACAGGCAGCAATTTTTTTTTCAGTCCAACGCCCAGTGGGAACAGCCAGAGGCCGCGAGAAAGGGGGCGGGTTTGTCCTGACAATTAGCTCAGACTGGTGGGAGTCTACCTGGGAGGCTGGAGGTTGGGGTTCAATCCTCA
>CM076653.1:34628-48343 GCA_038496675.1 Rachycentron canadum
ATAGATAGATAGATAGATAGATAGATAGATAGATAGATAGATAGATACTTTATTTATCCCGAGGGAAATTAAGGAGTGCACATCAAGCACAGTGAAAACATCTTAATATTACTGTTAAGTGCTTTCAGAAATTAACCTGTAGGTGACAGTACACTATCCCAAAACCTTTGATAGTTGCTGTGACTGACTTGGTTAAGGACCGAAATCATATGAACATTCAATTGTAGATGTCTGTAAGTTGGTTAGTGCTGTTGTGTCGTGCCATCTACACTGATCAAGTTAGAGCAAGTTATGTCCCATTGCTTGTTATTACAGCTAAATCAAAACATGGAGGTTTATTTCGCATTAGTTAGTGTCCTTTGGGTTTACCTGAAATGTTTACTTCATACTATACAGACCCACAGACAAGCACTTTGCTGCTGAAGCACGTTTAGTTTGCTGTGGAGCAAGAACCGTTAGCTAACTGCTAACACTAGCATAGCAACGCTAACGGCCAATGTAGTTACCTCTCTTTCTCTCCCGTTTGACTTGCAGCTGTTTCTTCTTCTGCTTGTTGCTAAATGGCTTTTTCCGGGGCATACTTAAAAGGAAGCTGGTTATTATAGTTGTGTGTGTGAACAGAGTATTGCTGCCCGGAGCGTGTCACACAGTTTCCTTGTTGACGTTATTTACATGGATGAAGTTTCTCGACTCCTACACTTTTAAGTGACGCCATATCCACTGCAGACTGCAGAGAATGGCGGGCGAAACCAAGTTAAAGTGTCCACAATCTGCCCCAGCTTTGATCCTTTCGTCTTTATTTAAATTATCCCGAATACGATTCGCTTGCCGACGGGTGAGCAGTCTCATTTTGAGTATCATTACACACATCAAGTGTGAAAATCCTGGTTTATCTGCCACCGGCCCTCCCCCGTTTAATGGTATCGTCCACTTTTGTAAACACCTCACACATATGCACATTCCTGCAGAGCAGACATGGTAGAAACAATAAATATACCTGCATACAGAGGACAACCATTAAGCATCATTCAGACCTGTTTACATAATTCAATCAGCATGGTGTCTTCCTACCGTTTAACTCAAATATCCTCTTATTGCAGTTTGAAATAAACGTATAGCTGCACAAAAATTGATTCATTAATAGACATAAAGCTAATCAACCATTTTGACAACTACGTTATTGAGTCAAAATGCCAAAAAATACTTTGTGGCTTTAAATGTGTATATTTGCAATTGAATGTTTGTGAGACAAAACAAGGACTTATGTACACCTTAGCTATTTGAAATTGTAATAGGCATTTTCATTATTTTCTGACATTTTCTATACTGATCAATCAATTAATTTAGAAACTAATTAACAGATACAATATTTTAATCACATGCCAATATTAACATCCCTTCATTAAGCCACTATGGCACATAAATCTAATTTCCTTGTGTCTTTATTTAACAGGTACCATACAGATATACATTGTTACATACAGATAAGCAATGCAATAGATGTGATATTTAGGGCATCTAGCTAAATTTAATTTGTTGCCCCCACATCCCTGGTTCAGCTTTTAGATTGAGGATAAAACAACCAGACAAATAAATTACTAAATCAGAATCAGGGTAAAAACAAACCAGTAAAAACCAAATGTGTACATGTGTATATGCATGGCACTGAAAATCATTTTTGCATTAAACTGAAACAGAAAAAAATGCCAATGAGAAAATTTCACAGGGTTTATTGTATTATAAGCAGAAAAAAAACACAAATTTCAGATTTGTAAGTATGTCTATAAAGAAGTCTTGTAAATGTTACTGTGGAAGTATAATAGCAAGTACACATTTGGATAACATTACTTTTAGGACATACACACAAAGCAGTACAACAGGATTACATGAAACATGAACTGGCACATCATTTCCTCAAAGGTCATGAGAAGGCCTGCGAATGGGGCTAAATAGGTTATATGGTTTACCACATCCTTTAAACACACAATCATTATTTATAAACTGGTAGTATATATCTATATATACTTGATTGATATTTTCTTTCCTGAAAAAGAAATAACCTCTACATCCCTTTTAAGGTCAAAAAGAATTAACTGCAGTCATGTAGTTTACAACATAGCAAAGGTAATAATACTGAGTAAAAACTGAAAGTCTCTGTATTAAAGTATAAAAATTTACCTTCAGTTACCCACTAATTTCGTCAACAGAAAGACCATAAATTGCTATGGCCAAAGCTGTATTTGCAGGGAAGAGCAGGAGGTGATAAAACAACAGAAGCACTGTTTCTTTGACTCTCTTCCTATTTTAAAACCATCATTGTGATGGATTGATACATATTTTATTGCAGCCTTTACATGCACTTTCTACAGAGACAGGACAACTAAGCAAAAGGAAAACAAATCAAGCAAGGCAGAAAGAAAATAAGAGACAAATAAAAAAATAAAACAAAATTATAGCCTTCAGTATATTGTGTCACCACATCATTTGTCCTGTCTGCCTCAAACCATCCTTCAGGCACAGTCAGATGTTCAAAGTTCTTGTTTCATCTTAGTATTGCTTTTATTCTTTGACTCTCCATTGTCCATTTCTTGTATTCTTGAAATAATTCTAATTTCTTCACCCCCACACGCCCTTTTTTCATCATCTCTAAGGGTTGAGGTGCTCCACTTGAATGGTGGATGCTGACACAGTGAGACAGAGGTCCTTGTGGGAAGTAATGTCAGCGACACTGACTGGTTTATACTGGATGTCACTGGCAGACACCGTCTTATACTGGTGCAGGTCAAATGGACAGGGCATGGATTCTGTCTGGGGGTAGTTGCTCTGGCTCTGGCCCTGCTGGACTCTTCCACTCCCAGCTCCCCCAGGGCGGCCCGATCCTCCATCTGCACTCTCTACCCGGCTCTGAGCTCCAGCCTGGCCCTGGGCCTGGCTTTGGTTCTGTTGTGTCGGCTGTCCTGCCACCACTGCTGGTGCACTCAACTGGTCTGGGTTGTGTTTCTCCATGTGTTTCACCAGATACGTCTCCTGAGATGAGGGGAGGATAGGCAGAGGGGAAACAGTGGACACATGACTACACGGTGTAAAGTAGCTGCCAGGTGTCTGTTGCCAGTGAGGCGATTCATAGTGTTTCATGTAGAAATGCTCTTCAGAAATGGACATTTGTCTTACTGAGGTGTAAGTGCGGTTGCAGAGACCACATGAGTAGATCCTGGCGTGTTTGACAGTGTGTGTGGACATGTGCACCTCCAGGCTTGCTGCATCTATGTATCCTTTATTGCAGTTGGTGCACTTGTAGGGCTTGTCCTTGTTATGTTGACGCCGGTGGGACTGAGAAAAAATGGTTATTGAAAAAACAAGGGTCACAGTAAAGCGTAGTGCTCTGTAGTATAGGAAATAACACATGCACAACATTCTCAGTTTGAATTCTTTCACACCTGTAAATTGGAGAGTTGTGTGAAGGATTTCTCACAGCCTGGATGGGAGCACTTGTATGGTCGATCTCCAGTGTGAATCCTGTAGAAAAACACAATACAAAACACATACATGTACATGCATGCTCTCCTATCACTTTCATGGTGATCTAACCCGACTGCAGAAAGACACATGGTCAAACGAGAAACCCAAGACCAGTGACTCACTTACCTGTTGTGTTGCTGAAGGTGACTGAGCTGTCTGAAGCATTTTTGGCAGTAGGAGCAGGTGTAGGGTTTCACTCCTGTGTGGATGCGGACATGTTGGGCCAGGTAGCTAGAGTTGGCAAATGACTTGGTACAATGGGGACACTTGTGAGGCTTTGACTCTGTGTGATTCCTGATGGGGTCAGACAGGAAGGTGACAGAGAAAGGAACATGGGATTGTAAGAGTAGATTGAGGGGGGAAAAAAACACAATACTATACTTGACACATTCTGCTACCTAATAATGTATCAAAAGGACACCCCAGACCTTCATCAGCATGAAGCAATAAAATATAACTTAGAAATAAACACAACTATAGACGTTTAACACACCAGTAAAAATCATCTACAGATTTATACTTTCAAGGTAGTGTCAGTTGTAATCTAAGGTGTGTTATATTAAATCGCATGTAACATGAACATCCATTATCAGCAACAAAATATCTTTTAGGTTTTAGAGTTAGATGTTTAGGATTTAAAGAGATGTTCTATGGAAATATATTAAATGGAAACAAATACTGTAGTTTAATAATTGGAATTTGTCAGTGCAAATCAACATGCCTCCAGAAACAACTGTACATTGATTTGGACACCCAAAAAGAAAAAGAAAACGGAAAAAACAGCAACATGAAAGCAGAGCATGGCAGCAGAGGATTTCTATTGAGCATCACCATTCAAAGCATCAATAAGAGACAATAACACGGTGGGGTACATGGGGAAGCTCAATGGAACAAAGCCTGCCTAAAAAAAAAAAAATTGATTTCAACATGTTTTTCTAAATGTGTATGTGTGTTTCCATGGGAGAAGTACTGGCAGAAGAGATGACAGAACATGCAGACAAAAGATTTAAGGAAAAAGGTGTGTAAAGCAAGATAAAATATGATGCAGTGCAAACAGTACAAAGGGAGGCAAGAACTGTGCAGAAAGACAGGGTCAAATATTCTCATTGTATCAATTCGTATAACAAGAACTCCATGCATTTTAAATGGCCATTCTGATTAGTGTATAAATTATGGAAAGTCTTTTCATGGACGAAGCCCAACTTAACAAGGTGCAATTTGAATTCTAATTTTCTGAAAAGGTCACTTCTGGATGGAACTGGTAGCATGCAAGCCAACATCT
Source organism: Rachycentron canadum (assembly GCA_038496675.1). NCBI lineage: Eukaryota > Metazoa > Chordata > Actinopteri > Carangiformes > Rachycentridae > Rachycentron > Rachycentron canadum. The sequence goes on from CM076653.1 coordinate 39,430, forward strand.
ACATGGCAGTGAAATATGCACACCACTCCACTCTCTTCCACAGGAGGAAGAAGAATACAGGAGCCTGGGCTTCAACAAGGAATTTGGCAAGACAAATTAAGAGGACAGGGGATATGGTACGGGGGTTGGTGACAGGGAAGGGTGGGGGTAGGGGTTCTGCAGTACCGTGTGTGCTGCTGTAAATGACTGAGCTGCCTGAAAGATTTCTGGCAGTAGGAGCAGGTGTAAGGCTTGGCCCCGCTGTGGATGCGGATGTGCTGGGCCAGGTAGCTGGAGTTGGCGAATGACTTGGCGCAGTGAGGACACTTGTGAGGTTTGGCCTCTGTGTGCGACTTGGAGTGGATCTGCATATCAGACTTACTGAAGAAGGTCGCCGCACACATCCGGCACCTACAGGCGGAGAGACACAGAAATGGGAGGGGGAACGGGGATGGGGGGGCAGGATGGAAGAATACGAGGGAAGAAAAAGGACACATACACAGAAAAGGAGATTACAAGTAAACAAGAGAAGGTGAGATAGGGGAAAATTAGGAGATAGCGACGGAAGGAGGGCGGAAAATGAAGCAATGATCCACAGACAGAAATAAGGTATGACAAAAAAATTAAAACACAAATGAAAGAGAGATCGATGAAGACAGAAGTCGGTTTAGTCAAATGTAAGAGAAATGTAAACACAGGGAAAGTTGTCAGGGGAAATATCAGTGAAAATTGAAGGGGAAAGGCACATAAATTGTATAAAAAAAAGTGAAAGTGCAGGACACAAGAGTACTTGAGAGATCACAACTGAAAGAGCATGCTCTATAAAAGACAAAGTGGACAACAGAGGGCAGGTTCATGTCCAGTGTGTGCAGAGAGCGTCTATGAAGCGCTGATGTATTTGTATGTCAAATACATTAATAGAAGGAATCAACTGTCCACTACAAAGCAGGCATGTTCTGCCACAACATGCAGTGAAGTGTGTTTAGAGGAGGTGTCTGGGTGTGTTTCGGATGCTGATCTCCAGCCTAGTTCATCTATAAAAGCTCAACATCTCTATGCTGATTTCAACAGGACACAGAAGAACAGGTGTGCTTGCATTCCACAGCTAGAGCAAGGAGAAATGGGGACACACAGCAGATGTTGCTTGCTTTTTTTTCTTTCTTTCTTTTAAAAAAAAAAAAAAAACATACCTGTACGTCTTAGTGCTATCTTTTGGGCCACGGTCCTCCTCTTCATGAGACAGGTTATATGCGTCTCCGCTGTGATGCTGCAAAGATGTCACCTATCAAAAATGAAATTCTAGCTTATCTGATCATCTTTTTATATCCCAAATTTACATCTAGATTTACCTACCTGGCCGCCAGATGTCAGATGAGCCAGTATTAGCGTTTCATTTCCTGGTCCACCCACAGGACCGACCCTGGGTAGCGCTGTCTTCTTCTTCCTGCCTCGTTTTGAGTGTGCTGGCATCACAACAACATGGGGCGCCCCATCCCCTTCCTTTTTGTCTACAACAAGAAGACAAGGAAAAGAAAAGAGAATACTCTTCAGGCAGTGGAGGAATTTCACTAGTAAATCACTTCTAAATGAGCAAAGACAGAGAATCTGGAAAATGTGCAACCCATCTGCTAATTTAAAAAATAAATTTGACCTACAGAACTGGACCAAACTGGTCTCATCCTTTTGAGTAAAATAAACATCCTCATAATAATAACAACTATATAAATGAACTATATTACACATCCCTTACCTTAGAGTTTCACTCCCCCCTCTACTAACCAGGTACAATAAGGGACAATAAGATTCCTTTCTGTGTGCAGGGTTAGTAGCAGCAATGTACTTAGCTATACTTACCCTGGTGGTTACTATTACTATGTTACTGTCATTTTGATATAGAAATTGTATTTATATTTACCATTTGTCAACATTCACTGTGTGTGCACACATACATACATATATATGTTTGTGTGTGTGTATTAACATTGGCATGAAGCCCAAAGAAAATCTGACTATTCCCTGGTGAAACTATAAAAGAGAATCTCAAAATGTTGAATATGGCCTCCTAGAAAATGTTTGTAAATACAATATTTTAGGTGTGACCTGTCACAGCACCTCTTGCATGTGAAAGATATTTCTGGTTTTAATTTAAGGGGTAGAAACAAAAGTTACTAACACAGCCTGGATAATAAATTAGATTATTCGCTCCTCATTCGCAAGTTCTTTTGCTTTATACCCCCTGAAATCAATATGTGCTTTGAACTCTGAGAGCAAGCTAAAGAAAATCAGATTTTACTTTCTCTCTCAAAGCCTGGGCCAAATGAAAAGGGCACCCAGAAAAATGATGCTCAAAAAAACCAACAGGTCTGATCGTGTTCAAAATCTCTACAACAGAATTAAATGTTGCAAGGTTGATTTTATCAGCTCAGTTTTTTTCTGGTGCCCTGATTAAACTTGTAACTTTGTGCTGAAATAATAAATTGTGTAGAGAGGGTGTGTGTGCTTGGGTGAGTTTTTTTTGTTAAATGAAGCCAGTCCTGATGATAGAAAGCTCTATTAAGGTGTAGCACATCAAAGCATCAGTGCCATTTATGTCCTGCACACCTGCATTTTATCAAGCTCATTTTAGAAAACACACGGTAGATATATCATACAGTATGTGTGTCATCATGTGCGTTTCACCTTGAGAATGGAGTGCAGAGACAATCATGGTTGTTGCTGGATGACCAGAGACAAACGACTGAGAGGAGGTGGGAGAGACTAGCGTTCCCTGAGGAGTCGTGATGACCAGACCCGCTGCACCAAGTGAGATGGAAAGAGACAGAAAGAGAGAAATAATCACACTTTATTAAAGAGGCTATAGGCAGTGTAAGACCTGAGGATTCAAAGGCAAAAATTGTGCACAGTTTTCTTCCTAAGTGTACAGTTTGAGGACTATGTTATTGACATTCAGGAATTTCTCAAGAATTTGATATGGTATTCAGTTTTAAAAATGTGTTACCAACATGTTATGTGCTGTGTGTTAAGCTGAAGCTACAAAAGAGTACAATAGCACAGCACTACTACTAGGAAAGCCCTGAGGTTGTAGCATAAATTTGAGACAGACAGGGGCAAAGTTTGCTCTCAGCCTGTAGTGTAGCTGTAGTGCTCGTAGGTTTTATGCATCTGCAATTTAGTCATCAACTAAATCATTTAATCCACCATTGTTATTTTATTGTTCAGAACTAAACTTATTGGATCAGAGTCCGGCCAAAACCTTTGGCTTCATTCTGATTCGACATCAGACCTCGATATTAGATGTTATGTCGAATGGGTTGTGAAGTACACAAAAACAGCTTCAAACTGAGAAAGACCCAGAGGCTTCCCCTGAGGAGAAACAAACTCACCTGCTGTCATGATGCCAGTGGAGGGGACAGGCAGCACTGTGATGTTCTGGGTGCTGTGAGGAGGGTGGAGGTGTGTCGCACTCCCAGCCTGTCCTCCTCCATCTGTCTTGGCCCCAGGAGTGGGGATGGTGAGAAGAGCTGTTTGGTAGTGCGATGCAGAAGGGGGGAAGGAAGCACTCTTTTCCTGCTGCTCTTTCACCTTGTTCAGGAACATGGCATTCTCAATCTGTCAGGAGAGAGGACAGTTTATTTTTTGATTAGATGGGACTCCAACAATACTGTTCCTCTAGTCACATCTAGCGATATAGCGCTGAAGTGTGGCAATATTGTTTCTGACATTTTTGGGTGCATAACAAAAATAAGAGCTACTGAACATGACAAAAGTTTGAAGAATAAGGACTAATTAAGGACTAAGTAAGTCAACATTCAAAGTAATGTTGGCATTCTCAGTGTGTTGTCCAGTCTTACCTGTCCTGGCACAGTAGGGACGGGAGACCAGAAATAGGATGAATTAAAATGGGAATCTTCCATCATTTCTGCAATGACACAAAAACAGCAGTAGTTTAACTTGTTACAAAACTTAAAAGAAATGCCAATACTACCAATACATAACTATCAGGACACAGGAGAACGCAGTTAAAAGGCACAAACCAACTGTGACCAAAAGAGTAATATCACATGGAGTCTAACTTTATGGACTTATACATGCGGTAGTTTATTGTGCTGATGCGATGGACAATATATTAGAAAAACCTTTTAGTATAAAGCAATATAATTCAACAGCACCACAAACTACAGCTGCCAAAGTGCCCATAAAGTTGAATCAGCACGTCTCTAAAACAGTTTCAACAAAAACTGAGCATTATAACCTTCCTGAAGGTTGAATTTATTACAAAGCTGTTGTATTAGACCGCATTACTTTTAGCTAGGCGTATCTGATAAACTGGCAACTGAGTACATAGTGGTTTACCTTAATGCTGCAAAACGGAGAATCATATTACTACTGGAATGATTTAAAAATAGCAATAAATACTTAAGTGGCCTATTACTTTGCAGTCTAATGGGATAAGACCTGAACAACACTAGTGATTTCCTGCTACATCAACCATACGCGACATTTCCCTCACAGAGATCAATGAAGTTTGTCTTATTATTACTGAAACAATGTCTTATTTTTAAGGGCTTATTGCTCCTATATTACATGACCCCAGGTTTCTTGAGAGGTAATTACATTAAACAAGAAATTATTTAGCGACAGACACCTTGTAAGCAAAATATCAGCTGTAATAATCAAAGTTGTATCCTAACATGAGGCTGTTCTTGAACAATTTAAGATCAGGTACTAAAGCTGGATCCAGCTGATATTGAGCTTTGTTGGTACCTGACAGAAATCAGGAATTTTCACATCAGATATTTTGACTTGTCACAGAAGGAAAAGCCGATAATATAAACAATGGCTCCATAATATTAAAATTTAACAATAAGACATGACAGTGTGACAGCAAGCAACAAACTGAGACAGCAGCTAGTAACATCTGTGATTTTACAACTGTGACATGTCAGACTGTCTATGAAAAGTCCTATTGCTCAAATCACCACAAAGTAAATGCCCCACAGAGACCTGGGGTTTTTGAGGGCCCTTGAAGGTGTGGGGCACCTTGAGGCAGTTGCTCACTTAAGCTCTGATATTAATGCAGCCATCTAGGGTCCAAATGGTTAACAGTCGAGTAAAAAGAATAGAAATAAAGAAAGGTGGACGATTTATAAAGATTTAACAATTAACTAGTCAGACGAGTCTTAGTGGGAAGAGAGAGAGAGAGGGAGGGAGAGCGGCCATCTGTAAGGCTTGATAAACAGAAATAACATGTTGGTCTCTGAGGTTAAGGTTGATTTTGGCTCAATACAGTCGCTCCCGGATTATTTATAACATCGCCGATATTGATGTAATGGTCAACTTTCTTCAGTGGACTTAACCTGTAAGGTTTTAAGTGTTCACGGCTCTGAGCGCGAACACGCAGGAACTGCCAATGGTTTTTGTGTTATTTACATCGGATCAAGCTACGTAGCTATAAGTTGGTTCAGCGGAGTAATACACAACAGCAAATGTCGCTAGATTCAATGAAACGCACATAAATCCGATATATGTAATGTTTACAGTAAAACAGCTCAACAGCAGGAATCCATTTCGGCTCCTTGCATGTTGTGGTTAATCAGGCCCGACGTGCTGATTAACACACAGTTAGCAGGCAGCACAGTGTGAACCTCCTGCTTGGGAAAATAACAAGCAAAGCAAGAAGGAGAAAAAAAAAAAAAAAAAAAAAAAACCTAGAAAAAAAAAAAAAAACCAATAGACCATCCTCACAGACTTCCGGCTGTGGAGACGTGTGGAGAGGCGGCGGCAGAGTCGTGCAAAATCGACCAAAAATACTACAGACTGCATGGAGGATAGTGGCGTTTACCGGTTCCGACGGCTCCCTCCCCGGAACTCCCGCGGCCCGGGACGGTTTGGACACAGTTTCCAAATCGGTCCAAATTCCTGTAAACCACTTAAGTTTTTCCCCCCTCTTTTTTTTTTTTTTTTTTTTTTTTTTTTTTTTTTTTGAAGCCTTTTTTTTTTTTTTTTCCCCTCCGGTTAAGCAGCTGCCTCGTCTGAGCTTCACTTCCTCCGGATAAGGTCGTCAGACAAAAGGAGTCTGTGTTTTGATGTCACTTCCTCTAACTGAGGGACGGACACATTTTTTTTTTTTTTAATCTGTAAAAATTCAACATGTCCTCCGTCTGCCGGTTTGTGTCATTACCGCGGCGGCGAAAACACGAGTCACCGACATAGTTGTTTGTTTGTGTTTTTACTTTTTTTCTCAACATTTCAGCTTCAAATTGCGAGGGGAGAAGGCCGGTAATGATGCCTTCACTTGCTATTGGAAAATCCAGCTTGTGTCAGGGCCTGGGGTAGAAACTTCCTGTAAATTGTTCCCTCATGTAATATCCCATAGTTTTATTAATAATTAAACAATAATTATATATTATATAATTAATTATAATGAATAGTTCATTAATTGACAGGTAATTATAATTTGTTATACGTGATAAAATGAATATTATAGTGACTGTTGGTCAGGTAAAACAATACATTTGACCAAATAACCTTATTAGGCGGGGAAGTTATAACAATTTTTTTTTGGCAAAACAATTAAAACATGTAGAATTTGGTGATTAATTAAAATATTAAACCAACACCAACTGTGTTGTTGTATTATTATTATTTTTTTATAGTAGTAGCAGCAGTAGTTATAGTAGTAGTCTTATTACAATTTAATGTCGTTTCCGACTTGGAAACTAAAAAATACAAGCTGAAATTGTAGCATGTGAAGGCAACGCGGCCTCACTGCTCCTGTCCTCCAGTGGTCATTTCTCGGTCCACTTTTCGACACACTCTTAGGTCCTGGCCTGTGAATAAACCGAATAAAACCTTCAGCCCTCCACATCACTGTCATACTCTTGTAAATAAATCGACGTGAAACGTTGAACGTGCGGCACAATGTGAATAATTATCTTTGTTATTGAAGGTTTCCAATGCCCTGGTTGCTCACGTGGTGGCGCTGTAAGGACAGATATACACCTCTGGTATCGTCAACATCCGGCGACACGTCTTCTCAGCGCACCACCGAGCTGAGTGATATATGTTTATTTATTTAAACCTCTCCAGACCTTTCTCCAAAAGGCGATGTCGTGTGTTTGATGGTCTCCGACAATCCGAGAGTCAGTCAGGCAGTTTAATGTGAAATTAACCCGCGGAGCTTTAGACGAGCCCGGTGCTGCAAATGGGGGAGGTGAGGAAGCTGCAGAAGAAGTTGAGACAGATTGAGAATCTGGAAATAAAAATCAGTCTCACCCCAGAGGAGAGATTCAAGGTACAGAAACACTTCATCTGCCTTTTTTATTTTTCATGTGATCTCTGTGATTTTTGGCAAATCCTGAATAGATTTCCCTCAGGTGTAACAACAGGTTACGAATAACTGCACCTCAGGCTTCACCGCAGCACAGACACAGATTTAGTCTAAATAATAATGATAAAGAAAGAATAAATATCAATCTTCAGCTTGTTAAAGGACACTTAGTATATTAGAGTTTCACATTCACACACCAAACTGTGCAGAAAGTATGACATTGGTTTATAAATGAATAAAGATGCTGTTCCAGTGATGCTGATAACTTGTTATTAAAGTTAACAAGTAAAATTTGCTGTAACAGTTTTGATGATTAACTGGAACAGTAATGATTGAGTGAATAATTTGTCAGCTTTTGCCTGCAAAGGCTCCACATCATCTAAATGTTAGAAATTGTGGCTATGACAGTGTTTTTTTTTTCTCACTGAACTGCCCTTACATGCATAATTGGAGGCAACGAAATAAATGCACACTCTAGTGTTTACAGCTCAAGATCATTTGGTGGTGACTAGAATTACTGTGAATTTCCTTCGTCTGAACTTATATTATCATCATTATCAACCAACCAGAAAAAGCTTTAAAACAAAAATAATTTCATAAAGTTGCGAGACTCATAAATAATAATGGAACATGCCAAAACTAAGCATATTCTCAGTCAAGTTCTGCACTTTATTTCAATTTTGTACTTTTACTTAACAGGAGTATTTCCATTTTGTAATACTTTTTGGCAAAGGGAAACTTTGCACTTATTTCTTTACTACATTTACTTTACAGCTGTAGTTTTGTAGATTTACTTATGACTTTTCATATTTAATATTCATAAATAATGACGCTTTATTATGAAATAATAATAAAGTAATTTACTTGTCCAGCAGTACAGTTATAATTAGCTTAGAAACATTGGCACCAACAGTTATTTATGATTATTGAATAATATTATAACACAGGGACAGTGGTTACCAGAATACTTTTACTCATGATACTTGGGTTTAAAACACATTTACTAACAATACTTCTAAAAAAATACTCATGTACTTTTACTCCAGGACTCTAACTATAAAAGGACTATTTTCCCTTTGAGATATTGTTACCTCAACTGAAAACAAGCCTCCACTGTTAAGGTTAACCCCCCCCCCCCAAAAAAAAAGACATAATACAGTACAAGTAAAGTGAGTAATAAAAAAGCTGTGTGCAATTGATGGAATGGCCCTTTAACACAGGAAACAGCAACTTGATATTGAGTTGACATGCCTAATTCACTCATTCATGCATATTTCATAACTCACAATCAGTCAGGAGCACAGCGTATGTTGCCAGTTGCAGCCTAATAAATCAAGACAGCCTGAGCATGTTGGTTGTGCATATAAACAACTTGTGGATTTAGCAGCTTGGTTTACAACCAATCTCGTGCCTTCTTCCCTCTCAGATCTCCAGGAAGGCGGAGCTGCGTTCCAGATTGGCTGAGCTTCAGCTGCAGCTTTCTGGCCCGCAGCAAACTCTGGGGATTGTGGGAGACGAAAAAAAGGAGAAGATGAAAAGACAAGTGTAAGGAAGTGAGGGAGAGGTACCAGCAAGGGGGTGGGGGTGGGGGTGTGTGTGTGTGGT
>CM076653.1:48420-76320 GCA_038496675.1 Rachycentron canadum
GGGGTGGGGGTGTGTGTGTGTGGTGGGGGCGTGTGGTGGGGGCGCAGATGGAGAGAAACATAATTCTTCAAAAGCAACAACATTCACTTTGAAGCCTTTGATCTTTTTGTATGTCTATCCAAACACACTGGAGGTCAAATTCTGTCACGGTTTAAGAAAATGGGAACTTTCTACTGTTCATGATCTGTCATGTAAACATCACTCAGGGATGTCATCCTCCCTATTAAAGCTCCTCAAGGCTTTTGAGCAGATTACTGGAATCAGCTAGTTTGGATATCAACATCAAACTGAATGAAACACTTATTCTTTGTACTACACAGACCAAGAGCTCATTAAGAAGTACTGTTTTTGTTTGTATGGGACTTTGAGATCCTCTACAGGTACGCTTGCTGTCACAGAGGATGCTGTGTGCAGTTTGCATCTTGATTATTCATTCAGCTCTTGCTCACTGCATTGGCACAGGAAGGATGCTCCTGGGGCCCCTCCATCACAAACGCCTCCAGCCTCCAAGATCCTTAAGGGAGAAGAGGAGTCCAAAGCTCAAGCAACGCCAGCAGCGGCTGCCAGGCAGAGGGAGACAGGAGGGGAGGCAGTGATGGGCAGACAGCAGGAAAGGACAGAGCCAGCCAAGGTGTCAGATCACAGCCTAGACGAGTCAGGAGGCTGTCCAGACTTTGACAAGGAGCAGCAACTGCGACAGGAAGGTGGGATAATTAAGAAAAGTGGATGAAGAGATTGTTATTACATCTTATCATGGATTGTTAAAAGCACAATGCAATGCCTTAATTTGCTATTAACATCTAAAATCAGATTATACATGTATGCCCCGAGGAGTCCTAATAAACCCATGTGGTTGCCAGTATGAAAAACCAACAGGCTGCCTTTACTTCCCTGAAGACAGGGCCTACGTTTTGCATCTTTGGAGCTAAATTAGCCCCACGCTTCGCAGTGGCAGACTAATCCATATTGAAGAACTGTGTAGATTAACAAGCCGGGGTGCTGATGAGTCAACATTGCTAATTGCACAAATCATTTCTTTTACAGAAGCTAAATTTACATCCCTCAAAGCGTCTTGGGAGAAGTCGAAGTTTCGTCTGAGGGTGTTGGAGGGTCACAATGACATAGTCACCTGTGTGGTTGCTGTTGACAACCTGGTGGTTTCTGGAAGGTAAAGCAGCAAAGGAGCCCTGATTTACATAATGGGTGTGCAAAGTGAACATTTCACCCAATTTATCACTTAATATGCTTCCGTGCTCTTCCTCGCCGTCTGACATGTATTTGTTTTTCTTCACCCTCTCCGAACGCTTGGCTCAATTCTCTTGCGGTTCATGTCAAACGCCTTTTAACTTTGCTTGTTTTCACCGCCCTCTTTCACAGGCTCTGACCCCTTTTCTATCCTCTCTCTCTCACTCTGTATATCTTTCTCCTCCAAGCCGAGACACGACGGTGAAAGTGTGGCATGTTCCCACGGCAACAGAGCACAAGAACCTGGGGGGTCACACTGGTGGGGTTACCTGTCTGTCTGCACCTCCCCCTGAGTACTGCAAGAGACTGGGTGAGGACACACACACACACACACACACATCCGCACACATACACATCCACAGCCAAGTGCAGCTGAGTAATGCCTGTGTCCTGCGGTCTGGTAATTATAGGAGCAGTTCATCAGATCAACCCCAGTGAGAGATAACCTCACTAGACACTTTAGAGAGTTCGCTGTCTGTCTGAAGCAGGCAGCCTTCCATCACTTGAACTCCGACGGCCTCTCTGGCTCTCCTCCTACACCCTCCACACCTGATTCCCCAACTTAAAATACAGAGTCTAGAAGTACTGTGCATAAATGACGCAGCTCAGCTCAGAACTATAGTCACACTGTCCTCACTGACTAATTATTTGTTCCTTGTTTTAATAATCCTGTCTGTTCTCTCCCTTTGTGACGTTCGTGCAAGCTGCCTCCTTTTTTTCAGTTTGTTTTATATCACCTGTTTACAGCTTCCTCTCAGCTTAATCTTTTTGTCCTCACCTCTCTCTTTCTGACCCCCTCCCTCCATCCACTCCCACTCTTTTGTCTGTGTTTGCCCCCTTTGTCAGCCTGGTCCCTGTCTTTGTCCAACAAGGAGAGGTTTATTCTGAGTGGCTCGGCTGACTGCTACGTGAAGATCTGGGCCCTGAGCATTGGTATGCTTAACCACACAAACATACACACACAGATATGTAAACATATATATTAAGGTAGACGGCGTCTCGGGGCTCTGGGCTCTGTTTGAGAAATGTGTGTGTGAGCGTGTCTTAATCAATGTGTGCCTGGTTGACTGGTGGTCTGTGTCTTGTCAATTAAATTAGTGTTTTCTCGTTACCTCCAGGGCAATGTGTTAAGTCTGTCTACACCTTCAATGCTGTAACTGCTCTCTGCTTTGTGCCAGAGGAAGATGGCTACATCATCACTGGATCAGGTGTGTTTTTGGGTAGACAGTAAGTGCATGTGGATAAACAAAGACATCATACTAATCACATTATACTTGTATCTGATATCTATATATGTACATGTATGGTCTTTGCAGGCATGTAGATTCATACTTGTATGAATGCATTGTTTTATACCTGTGTGCATTATATGCAGACTAATAATGCAAGCAGAGTCTGACACAGTGGCATCATCTGCCAGTGAGTTAGTGAGTGTAGCAGAGGACTATCAGGGTGAATCGGCGAGATGGAGGCAAACAGTTTAGGCAGTCAGGCTCAGGTGGGTCGACCGTGACCAACAATAATGACTGCCAGCCGCCTGTCAGCACATGTTAACCTCACACTCCGTCATCCCACAGATGGAGGGAAAGTTCAAGCCTGGAGCTGGCACACTTTCGAAAACTGCCAGTCAATCAACGCTCACCAGGAAGCAGTCACCTCCATCCAGGTGGGTGGGTCACTCACCTACTGGCCGTGACACACTGTCCACCCTGAGGATGCTCAAGCTGTTTTCATTTTCAGCCTATTTTTAAGCATGCAATGGCTGACACAAAAGCACGCAATGTTTCTCTCTCTGTAGAAGCTGTCTAAAGTAGCTTTAGAAGTCTTGATTACTAATTTCTGAAAAAGCTTCTTTTAAGAAAATCAGACAGCTATATTTCTACACTCTTTTCCTCACACAAGCTTTCCTTGTTTATTGCTTTCAAATGGAAATCAAAGATATTTGTTGGGCGGTAAGCTCGGCCAATTTTAGAGAGCATACTGTACATATTTTGAGCAAAAAGGCTTTTTATGAATATTGAAATCCACAGCTGCATATGCACATTTTTTCAATTTGCAGTCATCAAAATATGCCTGAAGCATTAAAGCGTAGAGCATCATTGTCATCCTCTTTGTTGTTTATCATGCAAAGCACACAATCCATTTATAACCAACAGCGGCACAGAAACGTACATTTTGAAGTGTTCGTACACTTCTTTTCCATTCACACAAACATACACAATCTCTCTCTCCCTTTCTCTCTCTCTCTCTCTCTCGCACGCACACACACATACACACACACTGGGTAAAGACTTACATCACCATGACAACCGTGTCTCCTGTGCCCTCCACAGTCTCAGGGTCCGCTGGTGTTCAGCGGCTCGGCCGAGGGAGGGGTGTCTGTGTGGGAGAACCGGTGTACGAATCAAGACCCCCTGAGGCTGCTGCACCAGTGGAGTGGCCAGGTGACGGGCTGCAGTGGGGAGACAGGTGGGCGTCTGACCCTCAGCCCGCGGGGAGACAGAGTGATCCTGGCTTATGGTCAAGCCTGGCTCAAGATCCTGCACTGGAGGACCGGTGAGCTTTGGAATGGGATGGGCAGAGTGTATTTGTTTGTGATTGGGAGAAGAAAAAAAAGACTGAAAAGTGAAAGTAGATGTGGGAACATTTGCATAATCCTTCCACCTAACATCTGTCCAATTATCACAGGAATGACATCCAGACTGACCAATCACAGCAGCATCACAGGGGTAACAGATTGTGTCCACCAGACAGGAGGCCTCCTAATTGGCTCCTGCTATGATCTGGCAAATGGAGACAGCACGCTAAATTGTAAGTCACAGAGTAAACCATGTGCAACCAGAAGTTACTCACTCCGCTGTGGGAACGTGACAGCACAATACAGACTTCAGACAAAATCGAAACTACTTTGTTTTCCTCTGTTGACCTTCATTTTTTTCATCTCCCGCTCCAGTGTTCTCTCTGCCTCAGTGTCAGTACTTGGCCTCTCTGACCTGGCCTGAAGCCCCCAGAATCCTTTGCTTTGCAGCATGGACCACAGGGAGCGGAGACCACCGGTGGGTCACCGGAGGTCACAGTCTCATTGTATGGGAGCAGCTCCCCACCTCAGGGAAGCAGAGGTGGGCACAGCACTTGTCAACACAACTCGCTTTAGTCAAAACTGCTCAATCCTCAATTCCGTATTTGAATATTCATAATTTCTTCTGAACTCAGTTGCATTGTCTGTCCAGGAGGCTTACTGAGGCTCACCTGAATATGATACATGCTCTATCGATAATAGGTGTTTAATTAATTGTGGGTGGAAATGTTACAGGGGTGACGTCATAGTGAAGAGAGACAGTCGATTAGACTCCTGTGTGCTGGAATCAGAGGAGGACACAGACGAAGATGAGGAGACTGATGGTACAAAACTACACAGTTTCACACACATTTCAGGTCTTAATTTATTGACTCACACACTCAATGACTAACTGAGGAATTGCAGATTAAACCTACGTGTTAATTTTACGCGATGCATGTCGAGACAAATATCTCTGACCCCCTTGTCAAATTCAGATTACAGTGATAATGATGTCAACGACGAAGGAAGAGACAGCCAGTCAGATGGGAGAATGGAGGATGGAGGGTCCGGCTCGTGGTTGCGCTGTGTTCTCCAGTGAGTGCTGGTTTCTCACGCTGAGGACACCACGGCCTGCAGCCATGAAGAGGAAATGAGAGGGAGGGAGCGTAGTGACAGCGAAGGAGGGTGGAGGGGAGTGAAGTGTGACAGACTCAGTGTCAGTGTCGGAGGGGGAGCATATGGATGGAGAAAGTGTGTGTGTGTGTGTGTGTGTGTGTGTGTGTGTGTGTGTGAGTGAAAATATGTGTGTATGTGTAAGTGATAGGCAGATTGTTTTCTATGTAAATATTATTTCCACACACAATAAAGCTGTCACACTGTGACTCTCACCTCCAAATTTGCATCTCTTGTTTTTTTTTTTTTTTAATTTCAGTCTGACCCTGCCTCTTCTTGAAACACCAGTTCAGAGCCCTGCTCTGCTGGTGCAACCTGTGTAAATAAATGTAAATTAAATTTTATTCCATCTTTATTCCCCTCATTCCTTCCTTCCTTCCTCCTCCTCCTCCTCTTTGCTGTCTGTTTTTCTGTGTCTCTGTCTCTCTGGGGTGTCCTTGCTGTTTTTTGTAACCATAATTGAAGAGTTTTTTTTTAACCTTCCGCCTCCAAAATGAGCTTATTAATGTTGTCCTCAGTATCATTTCTGTTTGCCTCGTCAAATTCATTTCTTTTCCTCTGCGTCCATTTAATTGAACCCATTTAAAAAAAAAAACACACGCACATAATTAGCATTTAAATCTCTTTCCTACAGTCTCTTGCCCTCCCTACATCGCTCTCTCTCCCCTCTCTTACTCTAGCAGACTCGACATGTCTCAGTCGCTAAGGCAACCGATGCTTTTTTTTCTCACTTGCTCTCTGTATCTCCCCCTTTCTCTCTGTCTCCCTCTCTCATTCCCTCTCTCCACTGCCAGAGGTAGGCATGATAACTGATATGTGTCGGAGTGCGTGTGTGTCTGTGTCCATCTCCTGGTGTCGCTTGTGTGTCTCTAAGTGACATTTCTGTGGCATTTAGGCAGCAGTTGAAGATAGGAAGTTGCCTCTCTTTACTGAAAGTGCTATATAGAGTGTTGGCTCTGTGCATGACGCCGCTAATGATGATTAATGTGCTATGCTCAGGTGTGTAAGTGTGTGTGAGAGAGCAGAACAGACAATGAGTGTGCACTTCTGGGTGATTTTGCATGCAGATGTGGATTGTATAAACATGTGGTGCACAATTGAGCGTTAAATTTAAAAGCCCATGGGAGCCTGTGTATGTTGTTTCTTTTTTGTTTTTTTGAAAAAGGTGACAGGGTTGGCTTTCTGCCAATACTATTGCAGGTCTCTGTGTTTACATGCTTTTTATCTGAGAACATAAAAGAAGAAAAAAAAGCTGGACCCTCCCCCTTTCTCTCGCTCTCTCTATCCCTCTCTTGCCCCTGTATTATCTTACAGAGAGAGATGATCGGAGGAGCGGAGTCTCAGTGAACAGAGTGAAGCGATGGAGAGATGGTAAGATGGATAGTTTCTGAGGTGAAGGAGGGATGTATGAGGTGCAGATGCATAAAATGTCATTCTGAGTGATGGCTGACATGGGGATGAATGTCCGAGCTGTTGAGGTCATGCAGGGTGCCTGTGGACAGTACATTTTCTCAGATAACTTCTCTGTCACTCCACCACCTCTCATTCTTTCTTGTCCACCTCTCTTCCAGCTCCATCTCTCCTGTCGCACGACCGACTGCCCTCGTCTCCCTCCTCCTGGTTGCTCTGGTGACACAGCCATCCACCTGTAATCGTGATGACACTGAGGGTGAGGAGCAGGTGGACGCCCTGTCAGTCCAGCTGTCCGTCACAGCCCAGGTCACACCCACCCCTCTGTGGGCGGTGGTCTGGGGCCCCACACAGCCGCTTGAGGATGAGACCTACCACTTCCTCTCTAGCCAGGAAACTGACCCTCTGCACCAACATGGGAACCAGCAGGACGCCAGCACCGCCACATCCAAGGACTGGCCTTATCCTGATGCAAGCATGCAGCCCAGAGAGGAGACGCTGTTGGAGTCCAGGGAGCAGGAGGGAGTGGAGGATGGAGGGACGGAGGCGGAGGAGACAGAGCCTGAGGAAGGTGGGCATCAGGAGATGCACATGAAGGATTTCTAAATAAAGGTGGCCATGAGCTACAGTTCATGCGAACACACACACATGCCAGGACTCCTCCAGGGAATTAGCTGTCACCAGGGTGAAGGCTGACACCCTGCTGTGTGCAGCCGGGTGAGTCTGTGGCGGGGAATGCCTAATAAAGTTCTCATCACTCACAGGGAGGAATTGGCCGTCAAACTGCGAGATGCAGGGAAGACGTCATCGGATTGGTGTTATAGTTGGAGGCCAGAGTCTTGCACATTCAATTTCATGTTTCAGCTGGCTTCATTGATTTCTTCTTTTGTTCTGGATACAATTATAAATAGTCACGCTCTGAGATTAGTAACTGCACGAGTATGTGTGTGTGTGTATGTGTGTGTTTACAGTGGACCCTCAGTTCTACGTCACCGTGACCATCTCCTCGCTGCTCATCCTGATGGCAGTCGTCATTATAGCCAAACTCTGGTAGGAACCAAATCTCTCCTCCAAACTCTTGTGTTTGTTTGTGTGTATGGTCACATAAACATGAAGTGGGCATTATTGAATAGGAGTAAATGATCAGCAAACTTTCCCTGTATGAGCTAGACACTTGTCCCACAGTGGGATGACAATGATGATTCTCCTGACTGAAACACCTCAGGATTTCTCTGTGGTAAAAGTTATGGACAGAACAATTTCTAATTTTGTTAATGCACACACTGTGAGGTGCAGATCCGTGTGAGCTTCAGCAAGACCTGCTTGCCTTAATATGATGGCATTTTATCTCTGGCTCCTTAAGACAGGTTAAATTAGGTGCTTGATCTTAAACCATTTGTATACCTCCTGAATTATATTTGTTCTATTTCTTTTTTAATAATGTATATTTTAATTAAAGCAGGGGTGTTTTGAGGTCAACTGTAGAAGGACTTAGAAGAGAGTTTCCCAACCTGGGGGCCACAAGGAGACCCCAAGGGGTTACATGTTGATTAATGTTTGAATAATATATACTGTACAATATTTTGTTTTTGTTTTTTTAGTTTATTTTTGTATTTTTCTTTTTTTGTTCTTAATCACTAGATATTTGAACCTTTTCAGATCTCTAATAGAGACTAAAGAATAGAAGAACCAATCAGTATTGTTGACCTGGTTATTATTAGCCTATGAGAACAAGGAAGAGGGGCTGCATGTAGATGTAACCTAGGCTTACCTGGTCAAATAGCACTGACATAGAAATTAATCAGGGCTGTCCATTAGTATTAAGAGATTGGAGTACACAGAGACATTCCCCTGTTTTACTCAGTAATGGGTCAAGGTGAAAATGTGTGTATGTGTGTGTTTCCAGTGAGGACCTGAGACTTTGATAGCTGCAGATGTGTTTGCATGTGCATGTTGGTCTGTCTGCCTGTCTGTCTGCCTGTCTGTCTGCCTGTCTGTCCGCCTTGTATTGTCTTGTACTGTCTGTGTGTCTGCTGTCTGCCCCCCCACCACCACCACCACCACCACACACACACACACACACACACACACACACAGTGAGAGCTGAGTAATTGCTTACTAATGGCTTTATTAACAACACTTGTGTTCCTGAAAGTCACAGTTGGCACAGATGTGTCATTTAGTGCCATTAGAGTTACAATGATTAAACATTCACTTCAACCATTAGAGAGGGAGGAGAAGCAAAATCAGGTCTGCTGGCTCAAAGGACATGACTTCATTGGTGTCAATGTGCTTTAACATCCCACTGGCCATTATACCCCTCCGGGCATGTAAACAGAGGAGGGAGGTGGGGTCTGTATGTTACATTTTCAGGTCTGGTAGGAAGTTTGCTGCACACATGGCCATTAGCTGGAAATGGGGAGTCGTCTCTGTGATGTAGTGGAGCATTTCCACGCTTTGCTGATCAAACCAATAACACCTAGTTTATTTGACCACTGGGACTCCTCTCTTCCTGCATCTCACACTCTGCTTCCTCTTCCATTTTTTAAAAATTTTTTTGGCCTATCTCCTTGTCTTTCTCGCCCATTTATACTTTTACTCCCCTCCTCCTCGCTGTAATTCTTTTATCAGCTCATCTTAGCCACATTTCTATTGTATCATAATTTTTCATTTCATTGCCTGAATCTGTATAATTTGTTCTCCTTCATATCCTTTTTTCCCCATACCCTCTCTTAATCTAAATTTTTCTCCCACACTCCCACCCCCCTTCCTACTTGGGCCTCCATCCCCTTTGCCTCTCAGGGTTTTTTTCCCCTTCTGTCTCTGAATACCCCTGTTGCCTCTCTCCCTTCAGGTTCTTCACTTACTTACAGTTATCATCATCGCCTTGCTCAAACGCAGCCTGTCTTTGCACAGCCGGTTCTCCTCTTATCTCTGCCACCAGTCTCCTATCTCTCCCAGCGCCGCCAGTCCGGCTGCAGATCCACAGATAATCCTCCAGCTTGCCGTGAGCTGATACACGATAAACCCCCCCTCCATCCCTTCCCCTTTTTTCTCTCTTGTTCCTGAGGCCGGCCCTCGCTGTTGTTTCGATAATTTACTTCACCGGGAGGAGGAAAAACCCCCACACGCTGCCGGTGGATCCAAAGTTGGCCTCTCCAAAGCGAGAAATGCGGGGATTCAGATTGGAGACATGGCAGCAGCTCCTCTCTATAGACTGGCTCGTGCCTCGGTGTCATAAATGTGTAAATAACGCCATGTGTTAGATGGAGAAAGCGAGGGAGGGAGGGGGAGGATGGGGGGGGCAGATGGACCGAAATGATAGCCTATAGTGGGAATTGGCCACCGTCCAGTTCATTATGAGTATAGAGGAGCGACATATGTGCTCAGTGATTTTCTCAGCCCTAAAGTTGTCAGTGTGGCTAATGTTGTCAAGCGTGACTGTGTTTGTGTATAGGTGTGTGTGTTTGTGTGTGTGCATATGGAGGGAGGAAGTCAGCCAGAAGAAGACAGGTGTTATTGAGGGAAGATGAGGGCGCAGGGCGGCTTTTTTTTTTTTTTTTTTTTTTACAGCAGTAAGAACAGCTTTGTTGTGGGTCTGAAGTTTTCCTGCCCGGACCTCAGACTCCCGGCGGTGTCTCCACCATAACTCACTGTCTCTCCTGAAGTAAAGTCACCTCACCCATGATGCGTCACCCCCTCTGTCCATTTCTCCGCCTTGTTGCATCCTTTGCACATCAGCCCCCCTCCTTCCCCATTTCTCGCTCTGCCTCCCTCTCCTCTCTGACAGCGCTTTAATGAGTCCGATGAGTGCACTAATTCTCCCTCACACTGGCAGTGTAATGTGTTCGCTGATGCTAAATGGCTCTGCTGTTCTTGATGCTCTCTGACTATGTTCTTCTACCCTCCACCTCACCCCATCCCTTCTTCTGTCTTTTGTCTTTCATCTGCTGTTTCTCCCTCTATCATTCCCTGCTATCCATCTTTCACTCTCTACCCCCCCCCTTTTTTTTTATTGTAATCTGCCTCAATCAAAACTTTTTATTTCTCCTTTATTTCTATTTCCGTCCTTCTTATCTTCTTCTTTTACCTCTTCTCCACAAACCCCATTTCCATTTGCTTCATCCTATCCCTTCTACCTTTTCTTTATTTCTATATTATGATTTCTTTCACCTTCTCCTTTCCCAATTTCTTGACTCCTCCTCCTCCTCCTCTTCCTCCATCTCTCTCTCTCCATCCATAACGTCTGACTATCCTTCTCTCCCAGTTACGATCGCAGCTGTTCCCAGCATCCGCCCCCGCTTTCCCGTGGCGGGGCGCCCCCCCTCTCCCTTGCTCTCCCTCGATCCCTCGCTTCGGAGGACAGTCGGCAGACGCTGCACAGCGCCTCCTCCTCCTTCACCGACAGGGAGAGGTAATGAGTCGCCTCACCAGCCCCTCGCAGTCTCAGTGTGTGTGTTTCAGTCTGGGAGTCTGATGTACATGTGTGAGTCTGTGTGCACCTCTGGATTCAAGTTTGCATCTGTGTGTGTGTGTGTGTGTGAAGCAGCCTTATCACCCTCTTTTGCGTGCATTGTGCTGGTGCACATGGAGTATAACTGGACAGCAGCACTATTCTCTGAGGATAGTTCAGGCCTGGAGTGTTGGTTCTGCCCTAAGACATATCAGTGTTTGAAACTCTCTCTTTAAATGAGTCATCTTGGGCCTGTGAAAAGGCGCCCAGCCCCCGTCCGTGAAATGAAGCTTTTATTCAAGGGTATTTAAAGTTAATCTCAATCAGGATAATTATAGAGCTGTACTCCGGTGCTCCCTCTCACCCCACCCCCTCCTCCCATCAGCTTTTCATCCACCTTCCTCCTCTTCCTCCTTCTCTTCCGTCTCTTCCCCCCTTGCCGCCCGCTCAGTCCCCAGCGATGCAGCTTTCTGTTTGCGTGTGCACCACTTCTCCAGCTTCAGGCCTCTCTGCTCCACTTCTCCTCTCTTCTTCTGTCTTTTCCTCCCATCACTAGGGCTCCCAAGCATCCCATAACCCTCCCATCCTCCTTTCTTTCTTCTCTTCCCTCTTACTTTCTCACTCTTCTCTGTCTGTGTCTCTTGCTGTGTCAGGATCCCAGTTGTGAACCTCTGAGGTGACTGTTTTTCCATATGGTAAACATTTCTACGGGGCCTGAGGAGGAATATCAACACAACCAGAGGATGTGCCTGCAGTGCTGTTTTATCTTCTCTGAAACTGTGAAATAAATTCAGGAATCCCAGGTATCCAGCCATCACAAAACTCATTGGCTTCCCTGAGGTCTAAAAATCCCACACTCATCTCCTTGCTGCTCCCTTGTTCCTTCCTTCCTTCCTTCCTTCCTTCCTTCCTTCCTTCCTTCCTTCCTTCCTTCCTCTGTGCTGGGTGTAAATTTCTTTTAATGTGTCTCTGCGTCACTGTAACCAGATCCCTGTTTTCCTTCCTCTGTCTGGGCCCAAGCTCTGCAAATCTACCCAACCACGCTGCGCTTCAACCTGCCATGACTAATTCACAAACATGTGGTTAAACAGCCATGCAACATCCTGTTACCCCTGAAATGCCCTACCTGTGCTTCCACAACTGTTTCCTAGTGATTCAGCTGAAGCTGTTCAGTATTAATTCTCATCCAGCCGACTGTTCCTTCATGAGATGATGCTCAAATTCGGCTCAGTTTAGACGGCTTGTGTGTGTGTGGCTTGTGGTTAAAGAAACCATTCTCAGCATCTCCAAACACAGAATGGGGTATTTCACAAAGCTGTTTGGCACTGCTGTAGCCAATAGGCAATGTGTTTAACATGTCACGCTCCAAAAACTGCTGTTTATTCCCCGCTTTGGGCGCCTGGAATGCAAATAGTGTGGCTTTTTTCCTCTGCAGTGTGTAGAAGAGTCTGTTTTGTTTCCGGTTTTCCTCATGATTTGTTCTCTTAATTATCTGGCTGACGTTCACCCTTTTGTCGAGCCCTTGCGAGCACCCTTTGTTCCTGCTGGACTGTGTAGAGGTGTTTTAAACATCGAGTACTTCCACTGGTGGAGATGAAATATTCAGAATGGGAATGGATAGAAGAGGCATTCCTGTTAAAAAACAATGTTTGTTTTTTTTTGATGATGCACAACAAAGACAAGATTTATGCCTTCATGGAAATGAGAACTGTACAAGTGATCAAAAGGACTGATGTTACCACCACAACAAGGATTTTTTTTTTTCACCTGACAGCCAAGTATCGCAAATCTGGAAAACAAAACCACCATCATTTCGCTTCATATCATTTTCGAGTCACTCTATATCAGCTGTCTTGGGTGCACCAAAGGAAAGTAGTACATCAAGGAGCGTCATTTCTGTCTCTCCAATGAATCTGCATGTATACAGTAAGAAAACCTGTGAGAGTTGCTTCAGATCTATTATTTATAAATGTCTATTTTATCTATCAGTGAGAGATGTCTTATGGAACCTTTCAAAGCCAAATGTCAGTTTGTGTTTGGCAACTTTTCTAAGCAGCTTTGAGACATGAACCCCCCCCATACACACACTTACACACATTTCCACAACAGACATAGTGCTGGTGGCATCATGCGTAGCTCGTGCAATCCTCCAGATATCCAGTCTCGTGATTTTTAGTAGCACTCCTGTAGAAATGTGGTTTTTCTGTACCATGGAAGTTCAATAAAGACTCAACACTGGCGTTTTAGCTTTGTGTCTGTCTGTTTATTTCTGTGCATGTTGAATGACTTCCCTGGGGACGCTGTGTGATCTGCAGTGCTTTATGGGGAAGGATAAAGCTTACACTGTGCATTTTAAAAGCTACCTTTGTATCCTAATCTTTTTCTCCATGAAGTGAACATTTAGTCCACCGCCTTGCATTGATTTTGAACCATGGGTTTGGCATTAAAGAGTTAATGTATGTGCCGATCATGTCTTTACCAGTGAGGAGCAGCTGAAAAGGCAGGAAAAATAAGGCGGCTGCTCGTGTCTGAAGCTTTCCCTTATCTCTTTACCTCATATGGATTCCTCTTGCCTCAGAAAGATTAACAGGATGCTAAGAAATAATTTCCTCTGTGTACAGTTTTTCAAACAAATGTCAATAACATGAAGACGGCCACATGAGGAGAAATGCCACTCGAGTGTATTGAGATTCTCCACTAGTCTGCTGCAAAGCCAGTGTCTCCACCTCCTCTAGGGATTTTACTGATCAATCAAAGTAATTGATTGGCTCGGTTCCACTCGGAAGTTTTAATGACTGTCTAGTTATGAGAGACATGCAGCAGACGGTGCAGCAATCTGTAAGCAGCAAACACCAATACAGAAGTTAAGTGTGAACTAACGCATGCAGAGTCATCACTGACGCGCAGATGAACCACATGCGACTCACCTGCCACTTTCTCTCCAAATTACACGTACAACAGCGTCTCTCACACACACTTTGAGAGGTGTACAGCTGTTAGAATTCACAGCTTCAATCGGGCAAAAAACTGTGAACTAATGTAGCTCTATCACACTGACTGAAATTAACACCACTATTTATAGAGGTGGGGAGTTTGAGGAGAGGGAGGTTGGAGGAAGACGCAGGGTTCAAATGAAACAGGATCATAATTTCCCTGTCAATTTCCCTCATGCTCATTGCTGCTGGTCAGCTAATTGGCACCATTAATGTCATGTTGGGTGAACAGTGGAGAATTAAAAAAAAAACAGACTCAAGAGTGAGAAACAGGGTGGGCATGATGAAGGCAATTTTGGCTGCGTGATGGAGGTACAAGGGAGGATGGCAAGCAATTTCAACAGGCAATTTTGACACTGAAATAGAAGCTCTGGGCAAAACATACTCATATGAAATATGAATGCAGTTAGTGTGTGTGTGCGGATGTGTGTAGCCATGCTGGTTGCGCACAGGGGAAGCCTCAGCTCTATAATACATTAGTCTCTTTGGGGACATGCCCTAATTAATGTCTTGACCTCCTAACGGGTAGCCCCCTTTCTGTGAGTTAACATTTAGCAGTGCACCCTCCAGAGATGCACTTTGAAGTGCATTTATTAAAAGGATTGACAGTGACATTAATGAGACAGTCAGGATAAGTACAGGGCTTTGTTTTATTTCCCAACAATTTATATTCTGGTTTTTATACATGTCCCAACTCAGCGGAGAGAAGAAAATACAAAGCAACATAGAATTAATCTAAACCAAAAGAACATTTTTTCAAACCAATAGAGATACACACACATACGCATCAAATACACTGATCCTGTTTCTGGTCAAAGGCAACTGACTCCTGCTGCAGACTGCTCTGTATTCATGTGTTACAAGTGCTGTGTGTATATACACTTAGAGTCCGCCTGATAGGCTATTAACAACTGCAAGAGTGGATGTCACACCTGTCATATCCATCAGCCAGTGTGTGTTTCTGAATCCGTCAAGGTGAGATTAGGTGTCAAGAAAAATTCCCATGAAGCGTCCTGGTTTTTAAGTGGTGTCCGTGAGCATCGGTCACATTGTCTAATGTATCCATTTGTCTGTTAACATGTCCACGTGTCCATTCATCAGTGAGAGTGTCCATCAGCGCAGCTGTCTCTCTCTTGTCCTCAGTTGGACTTGGACCAGATTTTCCCACTGCCGCGCAGCCTGAATGATAAACAATAAAAAAACACAGTGCCTTGTTTATCAAACGAATTTAATGGTCTGCATGTTTACTTTCCCAACTTCAAATACAGATGCTCTACTGAACCAGCACATTACTCATAACCTGGCTACAAAAGTGCCTTTCTGTTAAAATATTTACTGGCTGGTGCTTCTGCATTAAAACTGAACTCGGTGGATTTTCTGTTTCTTCAAATTAAAAAGAATTTTTTGAAAAGAACCAATTTCTAATAATAACTGCTGCACTATCAGTACCATCCTTTAAATAGCTTTATAAAGAAATGGTGTCAAAACTCATTTTAATTTGAGGATTGAGGTTAAGCTATCATTAATTTGGATTTCACAACATTAAGTGGATCTTCATTTGAATGAAGTGCAGTGCTGAATGATGAAAATTATATGGCTCTGTGCTTCATCACAATGTGACAGGCAGCCAGAAAATAATCACTGCTTTCTGTTCAGCAGCAACAACATAAACAGCAGACGAGCAAAGCATCTCGTCTGATCACTGGAGGGGGAAATGGTTCTTTCAGGAGGAGAGCATGCAGGGCATTTGTATATCTAGTGACATTTTACAATCCAGGACAGATGTGAAATTAGCCATCGGTAATTGGGCCGGATGGAATCTGAACAGAAAGAGAGTCCCTGATAGCAGGGTTAGAGTACTGCTGCAAAACACTGATGTACATCTGATAATAAAGCTGCTTCATGCAGACACACACGCTCACACACGAACAAACCACTTACACTGGCAGCTGGCTTTTTAATGTTTATTGAAAAAATGGAAACATAGCAGTGGTTCTCTGCTGAATTAACTTTGCTCTCTACAAGAACATTGGACTAATGGCTTTAATTTAGTGTTTGAAGTAGAGTCTTTATTGCACTGTGGTTATAACTAGGTAAATTTGTATTTATAAGGCACCTCTCAAAAACCACAGTTACAAAGTGCTTTACAGAACAAAAGAAGCAGCAATAAAAGAAACTTAATGGAAAGAACCTCCACATGCAGCTTTTGTTCCAATTTTATGTGCTGTAGGAATAAATAGCATTTCTTGCTTGAAAAAAACTCAAAATAAACCTGATTTAAGAGCAAACCAACAAGTCTGAATAAAACATAATTTCAGAAATTTATTCTACATGGCCAAACATATTCTATGTGTTCAATTTGTGAAAGTTTTGCTCTTGGTTTAGAAAAATAATAATAAAAAAAAATTCAATTTCTATGCATACTCTTGGTGGTTCCTTTTACATACAAAAGCTGTAACATAAAAAATGCAGACAAATACTGTCTGCATGACTGACAGCTAACTACTCTCCGGTATGTAGTCGGCACCGTAGAACCAGAATAAACACGAAATGTAACATTATAGTACTCACCCTTTCACCTTTGAACTCTTTTTGCCTGGTTGTCGAGGCTCTTGAGACGAAGCAGGGTCTCGTGGCTCGGCAGGCTGGTCTGCATCCTGATTGGAGGCGGCTCCGGCTGGGGCGGGGCCTGACGATGGAGAGGCAGCGCTAGCCTTTAACGTTTTCTGTAGGTTTGAAACCTGAGGGATAAGTGAAGAGATTTTTTTGGCAAGAGATTAAATTAAGATTAAGCAAGAATGAGTTAAAATATAAGTCAGATGCCCATATGAACAGCTGAAGCCACTTGATTCGTCCTCTTCTCAGGAAATAATGAACAGCAAATACCAGTCTTCAATGTTTATTTAAAGCCCAAGCTTAGAGATATGAACAGAGATATGAACATACTGCTGTATGAGTTTACTCTTTAACAAGATGCAAAAAAAAAAAAAAAAAAAAAATGCAGTCGGGAGGAAACTAAAATACCATCAGTAGCTGGAAGCATAAAAACAGAGATGTAGAGTCACATTTACTGGATTTCCTGGAGGGGAGAGAGTGAGAGAACTGCTGGCTGATGTAATAAGGGATGGACTGACCTCTGTTTCCACTTGAACTTTGACCTTAAGCTGGCTCTCTCTATATTGGTTGGCCCTCGAGACTTGCTCCTCAATACCACACAACACTGCCTCACACCCCGTACACCTGAGCGAGAGAGTGAGAGAGACACTGAGGGAGGTGGATTGCGAGTTAGGAAAACAGATAATTGACACATAAATCTGACGTGTGTGCACAGACACACGGCGGGCACACTGACCACTCCTGCAGCGTGTTGATTATGTTTGGGAGCTCGTTGGGGCCAAGGTCACGACCCACGCTGCAGTCTACCTCAACCTGCTGGTTCCTCTGGTCCAGTTTACCCTGGATGATGTCACAGTAAACGGCCTCAATCAGCAGGTCCTCCAGCTCCCGCACATTCTTCAGCTCCAGCTGCTGCAGGAGGAGCGAGTACGGCAGGCACTGGGGGGGCATGAAGAGACTGTAATCCTCACACTCTCTTCTTTTTTAACCAAGGTAAACAGGCAGAGAATTTAATTCCACTTAAATGATTTGATGGGAAATGACAAAAAAAGTTACAGTGAAATTGCTTGTTTGTCTAAATGTCACTGCCAGAGGAGGATGAGAGGAAAGTTTGGACTTTAACAATCGTTCATTGGGCAATTAGAGAGTTCGAGTCCACATGCAGGGAAAGCAGTGACATATTACAGAAGAAAAACAGAGGGCAGGAGCTATAGGAGTAATGGTAATGGAAAGTGAGATTAAAAAGGAAAAAGAAAGGACAGCGCTGGTGAGGATAACGAATCAATTATTCATCAGGAGCAGAAAAGGAAAAGGGCATCAGAAGAGGTGCAGCATGGTTGAAAGGTTCAAATGAGAGATGCCTTAAACAAGAACATTTAATTCTTTCATCATGCAGATGGTGGGAGGAGTAAGATCTGAAATGGTATGGGCAGTAGTAGTAGTGCTGGCAACTTTTTCTTGACAAACGTAAGGCTCGTCTGTCGCTTTAGTTCTAATTTAGCAGATATTAATACAGCGACAAGCTTAGAATTACAGCCAACCTCACATGAAGTTGGAAAAAAAAAAGAAAAAAAAAAAGGATTACGAGAGAATAAAATAGCAAAGCCATATTTAAAGGCTGAATTGTGAATACATCAATAATATCTTGCTGTATGACGCCTACAGCAATATGACAGCAGCAGAAATTTATTTATTTTTTGAATCTTTTTTGAAACATACATATACATATAACATTATGGTTCATTTGCACTTTTCTATAAAAAAAGCAGAATACAAAAGAACAAACCTTGAGGTTGGAAGCTAAGCTGATGATCGACAGATGGCGGAGTTTGTTTCTTTGTGCAGGGGTCAGCTCTGGAAGAGAGGCTGCTCTCTCTACGGCAGCACACAAGAGCAAAAAAATAAGAGACACACAATGGGGAAAAAGGGGGCAGTGTGTAAGTGTCACTTTCCTGAAGGTCAAACAGTCACAAATAATCAAGCCACTACTTATTACTTCACACAGAGGCATGCAGGTGAGTGTGGAGCTGTTTTAGCAGTCAGAGAACAAAGTCGAGAAGAAGTTGGTCTCCAGCGACTGTGTCTCCTGCTGCCTTGCTCCCTTGATGACAGGATTCACACTCGCTAAGACTGCAGCTCTGACAGTTCCTCTAAGGGCTCCACAACACAGCTCTGTGAAAGTAAATGTGCTCCCTGTTGGTGTGACTCAAAACGGAAGGGAACAATAAAGTAGGCTACATTCTTTTTCCAGGCTATTGGTTGATATTCAGCATAAAATTAGACATAATTAAGATTCCACTTCTTGTTGCGGCTTCCTAACACATTACACACAGCAATTGAAGACAGAAAAGATGAGTTTATTGCCCATTTGTGCCAGTGCTGCTGCAACAGACAATGATCGGACAATCATAACGCTTGACAAAAAGTTGCCCTAGCTAGAGTACTCCAGTAATTTTGTCTGTGTGTACCCTCCCTGCACTGTCTCAGGTGAGGGTGTTTAAAGCCTCTGTGTCAAGGTGCCTGCCTAGTAGCAAAGAAATACAGCTCATAATAAAAGAGTTGCCGGCTGCCCTATTACTTATTTACATTATGCTGCCACTGCAATACCTTTGTAGTCGCAGTAGGTTCCATAGGCAAAGAGGTTCAGGAGCTGGTACACTGGTGCATGAGGGCCATTCTCCAGCTGTGGTTTAGTGGAAAGATGAGGGAAAGGAGAAAATGATGTGGCAGAATACACAAGTAATGAGACTCCACACAAGAGCTGTGTAACTAAATTTTATTTATGCACACTGAACAGGGGTCTTGCTGAGACTATGTCAAAGTAAAAGAGAGAGGGGCCACATGAAGAACTGGCTGCTTTTTATTCAGACATATTTGCATTCATCTGAAAAGGGTTATATTCACACCTAGCATCAAAATGTGTTCACAGCCATCTTCTGAGTGGACTTCAGATGCCTGTTATTCTAATAACATTAGGAAAAATAGCATTTCCTAATTGCTGACCCAAAGCTGTCAGCTGACGTCGGTCTTTGCCACCAAATTCTGCAAGACTTCAGACTGTAATGGAACTGTTGAAATGTAATTGTTCAACTGGAAAGTTGGCCTTTGCGTGTCAATCTATTTCAGCTGTTACAATAAACACCTGGGGCAAAATCTACAAAGATGAGCCACTGCAATTTTTCAATTTAGGTATTTACTAAGACTGAAGACGTAGAGGAGCCCAGCTGCAGTCTATCTGATTTCTATGCATGCCGCGATGAGTGCTGCACATGTCTGGAAAGCAGTGATTGGCAAAAAATAATGTTCGCTGCTGCTGAACCACATATGTGGTGAAAAGAAGATACTTTTGGTTATGCATCCTGCAAGG
Organism: Rachycentron canadum; assembly: GCA_038496675.1. Lineage (NCBI taxonomy): Eukaryota > Metazoa > Chordata > Actinopteri > Carangiformes > Rachycentridae > Rachycentron > Rachycentron canadum. The sequence goes on from CM076653.1 coordinate 68,238, forward strand.
GGAAGACTACTTGTGAGGAAATATTAAGAATTGTTATCGGCTCTAGATCAGTAGCAGAACAAGTTAAGAAAATCAATGTGGGAGATTTTTGATAAAGCTTTTAAACTCCTTTGACTACACTTTTTGTTGTGAACAGATAAAAATAACAGACCTACTTAATAAGTATTGCTGGCAGCTTTTCACTGCACTGACCTGCTATAAGCCATTAAGAGTTGGGAAAAATACTTATTCAAGCAACTTCTGCATCTTTATAATTTGGTTCACTATTCTTCAGTGACTGGAGTATTTTAATTGTTTGAACAATTAAAACTTTTTCTCACCTTTTCTTTTCCTCTCTCTCTATGTCCAAGAAAGTAGCGCTAGAAATTTTTACACCAGCTTTTCTCAGACATTACACTCCAGATAAAATATCCACTGCATAATATTCTCAGTGGTGCCACTTATCTCCCATTTTACCTGCGCAAAACCTTGGCGTGGTCCTTGTAAATAATGACATATGCAATTTGAGAGACACAAATTCTTAGTAGACTTCTACAGTCTTTCCAGGACTGTTCTAAAAGAACTCTCTACTTTAATGGCAACACTGCTAAAATACCTCCCTAGTTAACTGCATATGCTTAACCAAGTTTAACATACAGGATTTGTAATGTCAGTCATGAACATTTTGTAATTGGTAGCAGAATCACGTCCTGGAATTCTTTATATAGACGTGTTGATTAGGAGGCAAGCTGTGACTTTGTTGACTTGTTTGAAGTCCACAAATGTATACATATTTCCACTTGAGTCAATGATAAACAAGGTTGGGAAATATACTTGTGCTGATGCTATTCAAACAATATAGTTGCATGAATCAATTAGCCTTCTTAGTGGTCTGGTTGATGAGAATAGCTGTGTGATGTGAAGATGGATTTTTGTGTCAGGATGAGGATGAGTGCAAGGAAGAGATGGTGTATGAGAGTGTTTACCTCTCTAACATTAGGCAGCTCCAGGATATCAGAGAAGACGTAGAGGCCTGGGGTTTCCAGCAGAGAGCTGACAGCCTGGGCCAATGCTGAGCCGGACAGAGACAGGAGCTGCTCCACCTCCATCTAATGCCAGGGATGCATGTAACAAAGACACAATTAGCAGGTTACACTAAAGTGCTAGACCATACTGCAGTGACACAAATATTGTAGGAGCAACAGTAGAAAGTTCAATTATTCTACAAACATCGAGGCCATAATATCTCAGTTGTCACCTTGGCTCTCACTTTTTATGGTGTTGTAAAAAATGCCATTTATTGACACCATGTCACAATCCTCCATAAATGCTTGGGTAACAATCACAACACTCTTCGCTAGAACACAGCATCTAGAGAAGCTGACATGTCCCTTGAAACACAGACCAACCACTTGAGGCCTATTGAAAGGACATCAGTATGACTGAACGATACTCTCTTTTATTTAACAACTAACAGACAAGTACTCTTAACCACAGTGCTTCACAACATCCTCAGATTACCTGGAGAGCTGAAGAAGACCATGTGTATTCATCAGAGCACAATACCAGAATAATTACCTTGAGTAGGGACTTTGTGTTTCGACTCCAGAAGAAAACACTCACACATACACACACACACACACAGACCATTCCCTGATGTAAATCCTTATGTCAATGTTCTCTGTATTTTGTCCTGACTCTTGCTCTGTAATCCTCAAGCTTTATAGTAGAAGATTATATATAAAATATGGTGCAGCTGGATGTCAGTTTGTTTCTACTCATGTGTTCCATCAAACACAAAAGCGTCTTAACTGACAACACAAACCCAATGCGAGGAGGTGTCCTGTTGACTTTGATTGGATATTTTAAGATCTTAATCCCAGTAGACACATTCTAGGACACAAGGGAAGTTTAGTTTTACAGATGCATGAAAAAATTATAGCAGTTGCATCAGATCAGTTTCATTACCTGAGGCCATTTCCTAAAATTAATGCAACACAGTCTGAATACCCGCTGCTGTGCTAAGAGTATCTGACTGGTTCTTACTCATCTCAGCCAGTGCTGATGTATTGTATCTTCCTAAATCTGATTAATTTAGAAGCACATGTACACATCTTGCATATGTTGTCCCACTGGACCACCCTCGAGGAGGTCCACAGAGCACATTCCCAGGTAAGATGAACAGATGAGCAGGTATGTGTTGCAGCCAAACAAATTAACCTACACTCTGTTTCAGAAACAGTACCTCGTTTAATTTCAGGTATTTTTAAAAGTCAAATTAAGCTTGGAATCTGAGGCTGGATTTGATCCATCTGTGTTTTTCTACTGAATTTAAAAGAAGGACAAAACTGGCTACACATCAGTGACAGATGGTTGAGGAATATGTGGACTCAGTCAATATGCAGTATGCAGCTGTTCAGATACACTGTACCTTGGTGACCACTGGGATACAGAAATGAACACAAACTATGAAAAATACAAACGTAAATAAAAAATAATACAGAAAATAGCTAATAATAATAATAATAATAATAATAATAATAATTGAAGGGGTCCCAAAGTGCAAAGGGATGCATAGTTACTTGTTGTGAATTGTTCATTTTTGTGATGAATGCGGTAATGACCATAGATAATGAGAGCATTCTTTTTGTTACACCCTCTTCTCAATTTAAGTAGCCTATTATGTTTAATAGTGTATCATGTCAGCATAGTGTGAAGGAAAATAATCAGAATTGAAACCATTGCCTTCTCCCAGTATCCTCTTTTCCCTTTTGTACAGCACAAGAGGCACCGTAATGTCTATTGAGAACATGCTACATTTGTTTTGCTACAATCATGGATTTCTTGATATTTGTATTGTTACAAGAAGCTTTAGATCCAAAATGGAGATAGAGATTCTAACAGAATAAAATGTCATAAAATAAAAAAAGGGGCACAAAGTTACTAGAGGGAAAACAATTTAAAATTGAAGTTGGCAGCTGTGAGCTTTCGCTGCTGCACATCATACTCTAAACTCACTAAAAAGCACTCACTTCAATAGACTCTCAAGTCTATTAAGAAGTGGATGATGCATTTTCCCCATAATTCTCTTCAGCCAAAGGGGACTTTAAATGGCTCTGAAGATGTCTGCAAACAATTTCCAAGATTTGAGATTTTACTGAAATTATTTGCAGGATGCTGAATATATTTAATGCTAAATTATGCAGTATTTGCAGACAAATACCTTATATCATAACATTGGTTAAACCCAGAAAACATTGAGATTCTTGTGAAGTGCTCAGACTGTCAAAAAGTACCAAATGCATCAAGCTAAACTTTGGGAAAATGAGTAGAAAATGCACAGCATATCTAGAATATTTCCAGTGGAGGAAATGAAGTCATTAAACACTGAATCTTGATTTGGAATATTTCACTCAATATAAAGATCATATAGTGTCACTGATACAGGGTATGATAGTGTCAGATAGTCTGGAATAATATAACTTGAAAAACCTTAGAGCTACTTAATGGAACAAAAGGGGAAAATTGTATGTCAAGGGGTTTTGACTGAGATTATTGTAATGTCCCAGTAAAGTGAAAACACTTAAATTAATGTATTAGAGCAAAAATTCAATTAATATTCAAAGTTGATCACTATATATTTTTAAGAGAATTGAGTCTATGACAGCATAACATGCATATCACAACACACAATGCTCTGAGTTCAAATGAAATCATTTCAAGTGTTAAGAATTGATTAACATTGGGGCAATTATTTTCATTATCATTCATTTGCCTTTTAAATGATTTGATTAAATCAATTAATAGTCAGTCTTCTAAAGTCCAGCAAACGGTGTGTAAAACCCAAATTAACTCAATTTAAAAAGCTATAGAGCAGAAAAAAAGCTACAATCTCTTAGTGAATCAGAGGATGTTTGTCAATTTTGCATCACAGTGACTTTAACTATAAATTGATGGCCAAAACTGCACAATTCATTCAAACTTAACCCATTTCAGTATTATCTGATAGTACACAGTGAGATCCACAAGCAAAGTAAAGTTATCAGATTTCTGATGCTCACAACGAGGAGTCAAAAACATTTCTATTTTGTGTTGGCAGGGATTGTCAATGTTGGAAAGGATGCAACAAAAGATAACCAAAAATAAATCCTAATACAAATGTAAACGTGCACAATGCACCAAAGACTACAAAGACACAAATTTACACGTAGTTACGCCAGTGCCACAAGCTTAACAGTGTGTTTGTGATAATATTGCTGAATGTCAATCAGTAACAGAGCTTTATGTTTAGTAAATATCACTGTCAGATTGGTCATTTTTAGACATTAAACATAATCAACCATAATGTAAAATGGTGTTTTAAGACAATTAACTAAGATGATGCTGAAGAAATGAGGTAAATAAATGCTCAGTCAGCCTAACCTACTATCCCTGTATTCATGTTAGCTGCATCGCTAAATCACCCATTAAAGTTAAGTACCTCAGCTGATAGCAGGCACTGATGCAAGTGACAGATAAAATGCTAAAAGTGCAAAACACATACATGGTTTCAGACAGGAAGTTGATTTTAAACTGACTCCTCTCATCAAAGGTTTTGTTATTTATTGCTGAAGCTCCATGTGTCATGCTAGCTCGATTGCTAACGGCTAACTAACAGCAGGGCTTCACATAACTCAGGGCCTCAGTACATTTTAAAGCCGATCTGATGATTGAAATCATACCAACGCGCTGAATAAATAACCCGAGCATAAGATATGTGCATAAATGTTTGCACAAAGTGTTAAAATGACGCTGTGTGTGTTTGAATTTACCTTGTTGTTGTGTTGGTTTCTAGCAGGTAGGCTCTCTGTCGATCGTTCAGCTTACGTCAGCATACGTACGGAGCAGCGTAATCTCTGATTGGACAGTAAAAGGGAAAGGGGCGAGGCCAAGGAAGCCGTCAATCAGCATCTGTATCCGCGGACCAGATAAAACAGCGTCATCTAGTGGTTGAGTTGTTTTACTCCACCTCGATCCCGACGTGAGGTCAATACATTGCTGTGATCTCATGACAAACAGAATAATTAGAGGACCGACATTTGGTATCTTCTTCTTTCTAAAAATCTCTTGAATTAAAAAGCACAAGAAGGAAAAATCACTCTTTGGTTTAACTCATGCCCACTCTAATGTCATAACATGTGACAAGTGGACATCACTTCACTTTACAGATCAGTAATAAGAGCATCTTTTGGCTTGTCCTCCTCTTGTACTTGAAAACATTTTTTCCAATGGACTTTTGGAAAATGAAATACATGAACCCATTTATAAACCATCACTATTGACTTTCATAACTGCAGACTTATTATGTAAAATAATTTATTAACCTATATGTAGAGTCTGACTAGTTGTTGATATGTGGACAAAACATGAAACAGTACAGCTGTAGAGAAAACAGACCATTCAATGTGAAATGTTCATGGTATTTTATTGCTCTTCAAAGTGTTTTTTTTTGTGTGCCTCTTTTATAACATTATTTTGGTAATAACATGGCTGTGTGATTCCATTCAGTAACAATGCAGTGAAGTGTTGGTAAACCAATAATAGGTACACAGAATTCTGTAGTTAGTAAGTCATTAATAAAAGGCAATGGGTTTGTGATACAAAAGCAACAGCTGGTCAATTATTAACATTAATGAATCATTAATAAATGGTTATACAACAATTCTGCAGTTGTAAATGTTACTAAGCAGTTTATAAATTACTTTTAGGCCCAATGTCCTAAAGCCTTCTCCAGTAGATAAGTGGTCCAAGAGCCACTGGAGACATCCCTGCTCAATTTAAGAGCTAAAGAGCTCAAAGACATGCAGTGTTGTACTGGAGCATGACTTTCCTCTGTCTGCTAAACCAAAGTATAGTCTTTTTAATGTCTCATGTGTAAAGCTATAGTAAATGATGTATTGAGCATGACAAAAGCCTGCAGCTTATAAACCCTTTATGAATGGTGCTTTATCAGTAAATGGTACCCAGTTTTTGGTAATATTGTAAGCTACAGTTACATCAGTGGTTTCAGCTGCTCAACTTGTCAGTCGGCTGTATGGAAGTGTGAATGTTGTGTACTGTAGATATCAAAACGCTAGACTAGACAAACAAAAGACAATTTTATTGAGATACATATATCTAATCTTTTAGATAAAAACAATAGTTACTGGAGTTATTATTATTAGAGTTCTGCCCTACAGGGTTACAACCCTGATAATTATGCCAGAATGTCAAGGACACAATGGCAGCATTCATAGTCATGGTTTTATTGCAAAAGGAAGACTCTTTTCCTAATGTCAGATCAGAAATGCAGAAACACAGAGATAAAATTGCAATAGTACCATTGTGACACTTCCTACTTATTTCCCCTAAGTGGTTTATCTCAACACAATTTTCTCAATTATCTCAAAAAGATTTTCAGCAACTATAACTTCAAGGGAAAAAAAATCTTCTGTGCAAATGCTGGATGTCACAAAAAGTAATTATTTGGTCTGTAAACATGAAGTTTTAACTGTAACTGTTTTTCTTTCACAACCTCATGTAGTTTCCAGAGTTTCTAATTATGTAGTATTGTGGGATGAAGATTTAGTTCAGTTGAATGGCATCCATCTGGCAGATTCGTTTATAAATGTGATCACAAGGAACATCAAACCATGTCTTTGAGTGGCTATCCAAGGTGGCACAGTCCTCTCCATGTTCCCCTCCTGACTGGTGGTTATCTGGCTCTGAGCTCCACTGATCCCAATATCTGTGACAGAGAGAAAGGGAGGTAAGTACAGATAGAGTAGGCTACAAACAGATGTGAAAATTTCTGACAAATGTAAAAAAAAAAAAAAAAAAAAAAAAAAAAAAGCTGCTTGATTTGTTGATGATGAAATTTTTTGAACATTTAAAAAGGAGGAATGGACAGTGTCTGTGCTCACTGGATTTGCATTTGTAACTGGATTGTTACTTACAATCTTACAATTACTTACATTATGTATTGTAATTTTCATACTTTTAAGCTTGATATAACAGGCTGGTTAGTATGTTTTGGAGGGCTTTGGCTCTTGCTGGAAAGATTGTTCATCATAAAAAATAGATTGGATATAACATTAGATATTAAATTTAGAGGGTTTACTTGTGTTGCAGTTTTGTGTTGTCCACCCATATCCAGTCTCCTTCATTCTCTATATCAGACAGGCCTATCCAGAAATGGTAATCAAATCCACCAATTCTCTTGGCTTCTTTCTCCAGAGCGTCCTAGAAATAACACAAACACTTATGTATGTACAAACTTAGACCCAATGTGTGGCTGAAAATTAAAAATGAACATGTACATTTAAGGCACATTTACATGCTTAATATGCATTTGTCACTGCAGGCATTTCACCAGATGTTACAAACAACATTAATGATGACTCTGTGTCTCAGGGTGACAGTAATCACAATACCACAAACCTAAAACTGAATCAATTCAGTGGAATTGATCCATCATTATTTACCCTCATGTGTTTTCTACTGTGACATGTCAAGATGTTTTCTGTGAAAAGGGGCCTATCACACAGCTGAGCTCAATCTATGCAGTTTGAAAAAGTGTCATAATGTGTTATTTATTCTAAGAAGGTGCAATAAAGCTAACAGGGGAGTCACTCAGATATCAGTCAAGCACAGACTTTATATAGGTCAAACACTACAGAGTAGAGAGTATTAGAGTGTGGGAGGATGACTGTGGTCTTACAGACATCAGTGACCAGGACAAATCTCCAAGAGGATCCGACTAAGGCTTTTGTGCTCTGATTACTGATTTGATTGTTTGTAAATAATAAAAAAGAATGATTACTGAATTTCATTTTGCTTCTTCAGAGTCCTGGTATTGTGCATGTTGGCTAATTGTCACACTGCCATGGCTTATGTGACACATATGAATGTTATTTGTTACACATGCTGTGTGAAAGGTTTGTGCTTCACTTCAATATAACTTCAAATTTTAAACTATGCCTCTGCAGAAGAAGACTGGATGATATAATGACCTTGGCTTGCAAAGGTGTCCTTATGTTCACACACACACACACACACACACACACACACACACACACACACACAC
>CM076653.1:76820-110527 GCA_038496675.1 Rachycentron canadum
ACACACACACACACACACACACACACACACACACACACACACACACAGATTTCTTGTCTTGTGGACAGCACACAGTAACCGGCCCAATTAAAGGGAATGAGGAACACCTGTGCCGGTCAGCAGGGCTTCACAGACAAAGTGTTCACCTCTGTCTATGAAGTCTGCTGATAAGTTGTGTCCACTTTGCTCCTTCACACCACACACAAACACACACACACACAAAAACACACACACACACACACACATTAGCACACGCACATGCTGTTCTATGGTGTGCAGTATGGTGAGGTGGCCTCCCATTTCTGAACAGCTGTCCCTGCTCTTTGGCCAGTCCAGCTTGTCATGGCTGAAATAGTAACACTGATCGCCAACATGAAGCCATCCTTCAGGACATGTGCTGCATTGCCGAACTGGAAATGAGAGAGAAATAGCGAGATAAAAGGACAATGGGAACACTAAATCAAAGGCAGCAGGAAATGAAGCTCATGTACATGTTTGATCCACATCTTGCCACCTGTCTTTGAACAGTTCTGTCCCAGGGCGGTGTAGTCTTTACACAGTTGGATGTAATGTTTCTGCACCGAGCTCAGTTTCAGACCTGGAGATGATGGTTCCATGGACGCACTTGACTCTGACCTGCCAACCACTGAGAAGCAGATAAATAGGTAGGAAGACAGGCATGTAAGTAGATAGGTTGGTAGGTAGCTAGTTGGCTGGTGAAAGTCTTTGCTCATAAACCAAAGTATTGGATAAATGTAAAATGTGACCTGATGATGTTGCCTGATAATAAAGTTAAATAGTCCCCAAAGTTATTGCAGTTCCTCTTGAGGAGAACATGGATGTCTGAGCCAAATTTTCAATATTGTTTCCCTTAAAACTGCAAATGTCAACCTCATGATGGTTCCTACAGGAAGAGTCAGGGGATCACCAAAGTCAGTAGGACTCTGAGGACCATAAATGTCTCTACAAAATGTCATGGCAATCCTTTCAATAGTCGTTGAGCTATTTCAGTCATCCATCCACAAAAGTGTGACTAAAAATTAAAAAATCAGACTGTTGTGTTTTCTCATTCACCACTAACTTCTGCCTCTTCAAACGCATGCTTGTCCTCTGCACAGTTTGTGAATCTCTGTTAGGTTTTATTACTGCTGTTGCTGGAATAATTGAGTTTATATGAGCTCCCTTGCGGCTCTAAGAAATTATCATTTACAATGTGAACTCTAGTTTTTCTGCCACATATTTCCACACATTTGTGTTTCCTCTTGCCACTTGTCCTTTGCCTACTTCAACATTAAATTGTTACTTCTGTAATATTTTCTAAGGAGACAGATTGATGTATATGTCATAAATACAGATAATGGTCGATTTATCTGGCTTTTTTCAAGAGAGAAAAAATTACATAAATGACCACATACAGACTTAAACAATACCTCAGAATGTGAAACTTGAAATGTTGAGGAACTGAAAGTCAAGTGATTGTGTAACTGTTCATTTAACATAATGTCTATGGCATTTTAACCTGATTAACTGTAAATTGTTTGATTGTGGTTAGATAATTACGTCAGAGTTGGTGTTAACAGTGAAATTGTGTTTTTTCTATTTAAACTAAAGACAAATTACCATTTCCTGGCACACCTGCACTGAAGTCAAAAATGGTTCATACTAAGATTTCACCTAAACCAATGTGACAGTGGTGTATTATGTTAGTTTTGATGCGAGCAGAAATAAAATAGTAAAAAAGTAGAATAAAATCATCTTTAAATCTTTTCTCTCAAGAGTCATAGATGTTGCAGATCCAATTCTTATATAAAGTGTTAGATGTTTCTTTTTTCCTTCGCTTGTTGTAAGACATGCAAGTCATTATCTCCAGACACTAAAACTGTATTCAATAGCTTCTGTGTATGTGTCTTTGAATGTGTGTGTAGTGGTGATTGATTAAGGGCGTAGAGCCCCAGTGGTGTTTGTTTGAAATGAGAGTGTCCTCACAAGCACATTAACAGGCTGAGCTGCCAGAGACTCTTGGCCCTGCAGGAAAAATATTTCACAATTATGGACTTTTTGCTTTTTCTATTACATGACCCTCACTGGACTGGAGAGAGTGCTTTATCTTTTTTATTGCCAATTATAGGTGTCCAAAAGCACACTGAGCTGAAATAAAGAGAGAATAATCAGGCAGGCCAACGAATAGAGTGAGACTTACAGACAGAGAGACAGACAGGCAGATATACATGCTCAGACTGGAGGGCAGGAAACACAGGAGGCTGTAAGACAGTGTTTATACTTACAGAGCACAGTGAGTACGATGTTGGCGCAGATGGAGGCCAAAAAGCCAATAAGCATCAGGAGAGCCGTCTGACTTCTCAAACACTGAATGCCCTGCTTCTGTCCCTGGGAGCCTGATTAGACACAAAACAGCCCTCAGCATGGTAGCTGTCAATTCACTACTTTTAATCCTCTGGTGTAGTGCTGAGTGCAGACTTAGAGGAAGAGGAGATTGCAGAGCTGAGCCATTTGACCAGAATTTAGCTTTGTAACATTTACTGTTCCCAGAAGATAAAATGTCTACTGAAAGTTTAGTCAAGTGGATAGTCTCTTTTTGTGTCTCACAGTGTCACGTATACACACAAATACTAAAATATACATATATTCGATTACCATATTGAAGAAATACTTAATTAACAGTAAAAGTATTGCATTCCAAATCTTATAGCAGTAGATATATTATTACATTTGACAAAATTATTCTGTTATTAATGAAGCGTCAGTGTGTATGCTACGTGTTACTGTTGTACTCAATATATGGTTTAATATATAGGAACACCAGATAAATCTGAGGGGTGGTGAGATGATTAATGGAGAGGAAAAAAGGAAAAGTAAATTTCTGATACACAAACAAGTTTTTGTACATTTTCTCCTTCAATGTTTTGTTTCATTTATTTAATAAAGCCATGTGGGAAAATCAGAGAGAAAATGTGAATCTGCCCACACATCACATTTTGTGAAATGTCAGAAGCCAAAAATGAAACTTCTGGTTTAATCATTAACAGGGTGTTTTATTTTAAAAGCTTGTTGTATTATCCATTGTATAAAATCTTCATCTGAAATTGAACTAGGAACTAAATCTGTCATAGATGTATTGGAGTAGAAAGTATATAATATCCCTCTAATATAATGTGGAACAGAAGTATAAAGGAGCATAAAATGGAAATACTCAAGTAAAGGACAAGTACCTCAAAATTGTACTTAAGTACAAAAGTAAATGTACTTAGTTACTTTCCACCACTGCTTACACACCACATATACATTTAAAAATACCGTTGTTTTCAAGAATGGGCCTGTTCCCTTCGGGTGTTGGCTCCGCCGTGAACTCCTGCAGGCTTGTGTAGTTTCTTCCTTCCTCCTCCATGTCTGCAGTGTCCTTGTTAACTCTCACACTTTGTCTCTCTTTATACTGCACCTCCTCTGGTCCCTAAAGGCTTTTGTATCTCCTCTTCCTAGCAGCAATATTTCTCCATGAAATTAAATTTGTCCCCGCTGGTTGATTTATTGAGGCACGTTCCTCTGCCTACAACACTGCTGCAGTGTGAAACAAATGTGGTCAGTGTAATGTTCTGTGGTTAAACTATGTGGTATCTTCAGCCCCCATCCCAAAAAATATTTTCAGCTATTTGTTAAGTGTTTTTGGGAAAAAATGAGTCTATGTTTATCCCAAGTGTAAGTTTTTTCCCTTCAGTTTGTTGGCTCTGTGTGATGGGTTTCTGCTTGTTGCTCAGGTTTTACTGTCAACTTGCCATATATTGCACAATAATCCCAGCAGTTTCTTCACTCGTCTGCTCTTTGGAGCGAATGATTGATTCTGGGAAATGACAGATATGTGATAGATGGCACAGCATACATTATGTGGGAATGTGACTCAGAACTGAGAATTTTTTTAAATTTTTATTTAATAGTTGGGGAAAAAACAAAGTACCATCAACTTCTTGACATTAATTTATAAAATAAATAAATAAATAAATAAATAAACAAAATTGGGGCTTTGACAAGTTTGTGATGGGAAAGCAGGTGGGAGCTGTGACTTTTTTTTTCTTTTTTTTTTTTTTTTTTTAGAAATAAGGGCCAAACTCTGAATCAGCACAGAGATTCAGATGATGAAAATCTGTAGGGATGTACAGCCACAAATTGTAGCTCACTAGTGCCTACTCAGAAATAAATAAAACTAAATACTCCTCTGCTTTAATTAGTTTGGTTTGAATAATAAAAACTCATGAAGTACAAGAGCTGACAATGGCTGTGGGAATAAGGTGCCAAGAAAAAAAAATAATAAATGGGACATGTACCAAAAAAACATGTTGACAGTCTTCTGGAGCAACAGAGTGGGCATCTGGTGTGCCTGTGTGGTGTAGAGGTGATATTGCTGCAGCTGCTCTCCAAACGAAGAGAATACAAATAACTCTCAACATGCGCAAAGATGGATGCACACACTGTACTGATCAATGCTGAATCATACTTTTTAGGCCTCCATCTTTGCCAAATTTGGAAAAAAAAGAGAGGGGCAGTGAAGGAACTTTGCTCATATAATGATAAATAAGGCAGAACATGCGTGGCAGAGATTCATCATCAAATGTTTGTTTATCTAATCCGATATGGCAGGTCATCAATGGTTTGGCGAAGAGATATTGCACCATCTGAGTTTACATAATTTGATGATCATGAACAGTCCAATCTGTCTAGTAGATTTGTGCAATCTGTACTTTCCACTCTCTTGGTACACAAACTGCTCTATAAAACACCCAGAGGGCAGAGAAAGGATAAGCCAAAGTTTCTGATATTCTGCAGCCTGACAGCCACGATGAACTTCATCAAAACCAAAGGCAAGTCCGTCTTATCCAGCGTGTATGTCTGTGTCTCTGTGTCTGCTGGCATACATTAACATTATATCTGCCTTTTTACCCTCCACACTCCATCTAATCAGGTGCCCTGGGAATCAGAGGCCACATCATGCTCTTCGTCCTCATTGGCCCATTAGTTTCTGAAGCTATCCCACTTACTCCAGAAAAAGAAGTGGCCTTTCTAAAGCTGAGACTAGACTCTTTGAAGACTCGCTACAAGGAGTTGTGTAACCAGTACTCTGGCCTGGCAGCCAACTGCTCAGCTCCAGGTACTGTACTTTTCTCTTCCAGGCTCCAGCAGATGGATGATAATTCATCATTAGGTTATGTAGCCTATGTTCTTCTGCACTCCCACATGTGTTCTGCATCTTTGGTAAAAGTAAACTCGATTTTATTTATCCATTGTTTATTTATTTTTATTTGGGTGGGTGGGTGGGGGGGGGTTTGAATGACCACTTTTCTTTTCATTTGGTGCCCATCTCTCCTCACAGGGCTCACTTGCACCGAGTGTCCTCCTAAATGGTTTCAGATAGGGGATCAGTGTTTCCTCATCCACACTGACAAGAAGAACTGGCTTGACAGTGTAAATGATTGTAAAGCAACAGGCGGACATCTTGCCATTTTGACCAGCAGAGAAGAGCATGTGAGTCTTTCTGTGTTTCCCATGTTTCTTTTATACATTTCAATCTATTTCTTAATTCAGAAAATAAATGAAAAAGAAATAAATTTGGCTGTAACACATTTTTAGGAAGCCTTGGAAAAAGAAAGCAAAATAATTGGAGTGTTTCACCACTTCTGGATTGGCCTGACCGACAGTGAGCATGAAGGAAAATGGAAATGGGTGGACAACTCAACACTCACACATCCGTATGTATAAAATTACTAAAATTAAAAATACTGTCCAATCATCCTGATGATGATTTAATATTAGCAGCTGTAGCCCCTGCCTGAGCTGTACATAGGATTTGTAGACCTTGTTTTTTTTTTACTGTAAAGATAGCAAACAGTGTGACACCTACACAAGACTAATTCTGTGCATTTTCACATGTTGGCAGATAGAGTCACAATAATATTACTATGCTAAAAATCTCTGAAATTTAGCCAGAAAATAGGATAAATTTGAGACAGGTTCATTGAGTTTGCCAAGACCTGAAAGAATAATAATGTGTGAGCTGTCCTTGGTGAGCAGATGCAATGTAAATCACAAGCGTCAGTGGAGCTAATTTTTTATGTGTTTATGCATGCAGACCTTATATTTCTAATAGTAACTGGTCACAGTCATTTGCTAACTAGAACTGAGTACAAAGTACAGTTGCAGCTAATGTGAATGTTATTAATTTTGAAGCTATTAAATCATCAACTACAATGCAACAAGACAACCTGTAATTTTGACTGGATGATGTCAAACTTACTGCCACTTAATGTTGAGACCTTTCACACAAAACCTCATAGTGGCGCTAGAGGTACAGTAAGGAGATTTCATCCTCCGGGAACCATGAACAACAATTGATTCATCCAATAGCTGTTGACATATTTCAGTCTGGGCCAAAGTGGGTGGACAGCCTGATGTTGTCATTCATCATCATGCTGCTAAAATGGCTAAAAGCGTGTCTGTCTTTGGGGGCATGGACATGTGTATAGACTACTCAGCACATAAGTATAATGTCGTATTTAAGGATCATTATCAATAGTTAAGTTAGCATATCTAGAAACAGCACAGATTCCCTATAATAAATCACGTGTGACACATTGTGTGCTGTACATCAGTCATTACCACTGCAAACTGCATGTGCCCCCTGAAGAGATACCTACTGACATAGTTACATTTTATCGTGCATAAACTTCAGATGAGGCACAGATGCTCCAGTCAGGTGAAAAAAAAAACATTACACTTCCGGTTAACAATCTAAACTTCTCTCTTTTCTCTCTTTTCTCTCTTTTTGCCATTGAAGATTTTGGGACAGGGTCACAAGTCTGGAGCCAGACAACAACACATCTGGTGGGCCAGAGGGAGAGGACTGTGCGGTGTTGGACAGCCACTCTGAGACCTGGTTTGATGTGCCCTGTAACTTCTTGTATCCCCGGATCTGTCAGATGGACACCATCCCCCTCCACTGACACTCCAACCCCACCCTTCTCACCATCCATCTCACGACTGTTGGACCACCACACATGAATTAAGGATAATGATGCTTTATTAACAAGATTCATGGTGCATTGATAAAAATACTACTGATACTTCTTTATAATTTCTTTGAATCAATAAATCAACATAATTGTGTCAAAGGATCCTGTTTTTATTTAAAGTACTAAAGCGTCATTGGCCGTGTACAATTAATGTCATATTATATAAATATAGAAGCAAGTAAACAAGCCTTTCAGTGCCGCATTACGGAGCATTATAAAACAAATATACATAACATAGCAATTCCTCAATAACCTCAATCTAACAGTGTGATGGAAATCAAGAATAAAATGTTAATGTCAGTAATGATCAGAAACAATGATATAATGAATAAAAAAGTTATTTTCGTAATTCATCATTGTGAAAGAAAAAGTCAGAGATCAAATATAACAATCCAAACAATCTGGCTGATATATACAACTGTAAAATGCATTTTTCTGAAAACAGAGTCTTATCTGACATTTCAACAATGACCAAACTTGTTTTAAACTTTCAGAGCTTCATTTAACATAGCTGAAAGAGGTTCATAGTTTAGCTGATATGACAGAAAAGTCCATTTTATCTGGACAGAAATTCAGTTGGTTTGCCACGTCTTCTTGAAAACATCTTTCAGGGAGATATTATGTCCTGTAGAATCCTTTGGGCTTGAGGCTGAAACAGAAAGTCACAGGTTTGTTCTGTTGTGGAAAGAGACATGGCTACAAGAAGCAAAATATAGATCTTTATTTTATTAATGTGTGCATCTTCATAAAACACCCCAAGGCTAAAAAATGTTACTGATGAGTGAACATGTAAATGTGTGTTTGAAGCCATTTCGTCAATCCAGGAAATGGTTAGTACGTACTTGCATTGGCAATGCCTGAGTCGATGCCTGAGGTGTCTCATCTTCCGCTAATGTCAACCGCAAAGAGAGAAAGACATAGAGAGATACAGAGTTAACTTTTTATCCTATAATAAGACTGAATATATAGTATTGTGATTCAACACAGAGAAATATAGGCATGGTTTTAACTTTACTTGTCTGTGCCAGCAGAGGATGAAAATGAAGCTGGGGATGAGGACTACAATGGCTGCTGCGCTGCATATGATCGCCAGCATCCACAAACTCAATTTGTGTTCTGTATACAACAGTGAAAGACAGTCATCAAACAGTACAGAGAACAGACAGCACATCATGTAAAACCAAGATTCTGTCGTAAAAGACTGTGGCCACAAGGTCATGCCCATGTCATATTTCCTGCTCTTCTCACACTTCCTGTGCTCACCGATCTTCAGTGTTATCACCGCTGACGCCAGAATCGTATTGCCCTGCCACAGCTCACAACTCCACGTTCCTCCATCTCCTGTGCCCACTTCTGGGATGATGAGATGCTCGGAGTGACGGTCAGGTTTCAGAGATGATTGTTGAGGTAGGGACCATTGCAGTTTTAGGTCAGAAGGCAGCGGATTATCAGTAGTGCAGGTCAGATTAAGTGGCTGGCCAGAGACTATGTTTGTTTGTGGCGAGGCGATGACTGGAGACAGAACAAAGGAGAGAACAAGGAAATATTTCAATAAATATTACATATTCATTGAAACAAATTGAAGCTGCCATCTTCCTCTACATTCACTACTTGAATATGACTGAGCCTTTAGCTTCTGTCGCTGCAGTGAGCCAGAGAAACCTGCCAGTTATTCTTTATAGTATTCAAAATAATTGCAACAGCACTACATAGCAACAACAGTGTCACAAGCTCACTGCGCATAGGATTACCAACTGACTAAAAAATAATTCATAGCAGCATAGTGGTACAGTATTAGTCAGTAATGATATACAGTCTTATGGAAATGTTATTTGTCAACCAGATGACTGAGAAAAAAACTATCTGCAATTACTTTGATAATTGAATAATCAGCGAAGTTATTTTTAACCATTCTGAACTTTATCTGTCTTCAAACCCCCAAATGTTAAGGCTTCTCAGACTTCTGCGTTAATAGATCTTTGGGCAATGAGTTGCAAATAACCCCGCAGATTAATTAATTATGAAAACAATCATAATCCACCAAAAAAAGGCAGTTGAGTTAGTTGTGAAGAGTGGGATCCCATTGATTGACTGGTAAACCTCTTAGTAGTATGTACAACATTTATCGAAAAGTTGTTTAAATTAGGTTATTTAGTTAGAAACAAGACCACTTGCCAGCTATTGCATATAAATGAAATTAAAGATTTTTTTTTTTTCACCCACTCTCACAGCCACAAACTAACATGAAGTAAACATAAAGCTATACCTTTACCTACCCATTAGTAAATTAGAAGCAGTCTGACAGTATTCAATCATAGAACTGTATTTCATAAATCAATAGTCTCTCAAATACACACCGAATTTAATTTGGTTTGGTTTGTGCAAAGTTAAAGTGAGACCAGAAAAACTGCAGTAGGACACCACTGGGATCATATTAAGACTAGGGGGTCCAAAATCAAATCAGGGGACTCATTTGTGCTAGATATACTAGTTCCTTACATGAATCCATAAGATCAGTCCTTCTGGTTAAATAATACTTTACCTAAAAATTTGATATTTTAGATTTACGTTATAAATGTCCAGAACATAGAGTCCAATTAAAATTCGTTGTGTTATCACTTTCTTCTGACTGAGGAGTAGCTCGTTATACACTATTAAAACAAGCGGAGCTCTACAAGTGTATTAGCCACTGAATTAGATGCATGTCACACTGGGGACATTTTCAAATAAACTCTGCAGCAGGGAGATAAAAACACTTGCAAAGGTACAAGAGAGCAGAAGCAGGCGACAAACAAACAACTGTCTCCAACTTCTTATGAATGACAATTAGGAAAAATAAGTGGACATCAAAAAGATAAATGAGGACACTGACAACTAAAGAACAAGCTAACAAAATGTCACACGATAGATGTGAGTGTTACACAGAGCTGGGCTTGTACTAATAGTAATTTATTTTGACTTACTTTTCAACCACTCTACGTGTACGGTCCTGTTCAGAATCAAACCATTTTTAAATTTCATGACGCACGTGTAGTCTCCTCTGTCTTCTTCTCTGCTTTGCTTTCTGGTCAAAGACAGATTTCCTGATTTGAGGTTTTGTGCAGTTTTCAGATCTCTGTGTTTTTCACTGCTCCACTTCAGTGGATTTTCCAGAGACAGCAAGTAGAGCTTCGTTGGATAAGAAGCAGAACCTGAGGATGGTTTAGGGAGGAATTGCCAGTAAACTTCCTGGACATCCCGAGCTTTGACTTGTTCCCAGGATATGTGAGGAGCAATGGCACAGGGGATATTGAGACGCATGGAATTAGATGTGTACTGAGGACGTAAAGGACCTTGGGCGAAGCCTAAATAAGTAGTGAGAAAGAGAACCAGTGTTATCATCAGGATGAGGGTACACTACTCTAAATTAAATGCACACTTGTACTTAAACAGTAACTCACCCACAACTGAAACAGAAATTTTGGCCTCTTTTACTTTCTTTTCATCTTTCACAACACAGATCCAATCGCCATTGTCTTGGACTGTGGCTTTCTTGAGGACTGTTCCTTGGCTAGATGATACGTTCTCTCTGCGGGGATTCAGCCAGAATATCTCAGGCTTCTCGTTATTCTTAACGTCCACGCTGCAGGACAGAGACAGAGACTCCTCAGGCAGCAGAGGAATGGGTGTCTCCATACTCACTGGTACATAGATAAAGCAGGTTAAAGGAAACCAAGGAAATGATGAAAATTATTTTTTTTGTACATTTCAATCAAGTTCACACAGTTAAACAAATAGAAGTAGTGCTACATTTTGGTGTTTATATCTTAAAATGTCAACCTTTTAGAAAGTGAGAAAACAGTCTGTTTTTTTGTAGCTTGACTGCCACATGTGCTAGATTTGATCGTTTGAACACATCTGTAGAGAATTTTTTTGAACAACATTTAAGTGTTATTGTAAAAAAAAAAAAACATGACTGAACTGAAAAACATCAACTTATTTTTACACTCACCTTCAAGTTTTAATACTTTGATGTAAATTAATTTAAAATTGTGACCATCCACAGTCATTTTACAGCAAAAGGTTCCAAAGTTTTCTTGTTGTATGTTTGTGATGATCAGCGAATCAGTGGAGAAGGACAACTTGCTGGTCCAGTTTTTATTATCTGCAAAGCAAGGATTAAATAATTATCATTGTCAAAAGCGCCATGATTTGCAATGTAAAGACTAATTTCATCAGGTGATAGTTAAAACATGTTATTATATATTATATATTATATCTGTGAGTAGTTCAATGCACTAATCACCTTCAATTTTCCTTCCATTTAAGTGATTGACCCAGGCAAGTTGAAGTTGATCAAACTGCCAGTACACATATTTATGTGAAAGTAAATCTGGACACTTGATTTGAACAGTCTCTCCCACCTGAGCATAGATCACCTCATCAGCACCTAGGAGAGTGAGAAAGATGTCATATGTTGATGTGCAAAATCAAAAGTCTTGTCCAAAGGAATTTAGATGAATACGATGCATCTTACCTAAGGCTGACATGAGCACAGCGATGAAAAGGAGGAGGGATTGAATTAAGTTTCTCATCTCAGTTGTCAAGTCTGAAAAATTATTTTAGAAAAGGTAACATATTTATATAAATTCTTTATAATAATAATAATAATAAAACTCTATTTGTGTGTCATCTTTCATCCATACAATCTATACAATGCAGCTAAAAGTGCTTTATGTGAAAGTGATATTTTTAAAAAATGACATAAATCTGAAATTGAATATTGATTCTAAAAGAAACTGAGAACCAGCGTAAAGATGTTAAAATGGGGATGATCTGCTCTCTTTTACTTGTTTCTGTTTAGACTCTGGCGGTTCATGCCAGTTTAAAACCAAAGCATTAATCTATTTCTATGAATCAGAAAAATGCAATGTATAGTTTGACTTTTGCAATACTTCCACGGTGGAAAATGTGGTCATAGAGTCAAGTTCAGTTTATGATTGACAATGACACTCTGTATCTGAATTTATTATTATTATCATTACATTTGAACATCTTAGGTACAGTTGTGCATCATCTGCATAGCTATACATTTCCTAAGAAGGGATTTCACTAATGGAGTGTTAAATGTATGCGCCATATTCTTGTATATTACGTACACCTATTGCAATCTGATTCATAATTTTAGTTTTTCTGTTATTCCCATCAAGGTCTTTATTAATTATTGTTTGCTTTAATTCATTTTAGAGGCCAGTTGGTGATGTTGTCAAGACTGCATTATAGTATGCTGTTTCTAATATTTTGTCTGACACCTCCACAACCATGAAAAGGAAAAATATTGGAACCAACTGTTAGTGTATGGTTATTCAATAATATATAATATCATGGTATTCAATCTAGGACCAAAACAGCCTGTTTACTAGGGAGAGAAAGGATTTATCAGGGCTGTTAGTAAGCAATAGTTGATGCGGCTCTTTCTATGCAATTGTAAAACTGTATGCGAGTGTATGCAGTGAAAAATTTTAATTAAGCTTCATAAAAATACAAAATATCTTTTAATATTTTACTAAAAAAATAGAAAAGTAGCATTTCGGTGAATATATCTTGTTGAGATGTCCATATTTCATCATATCATTCTGTATGTTTAGAACATTTTGCTGCAAAGTGAAACCACTCATCAGGAAGCCAAGAGGGGTCTGCGGTGGTCTCAGATTTAGACAGATTTAAGAAGATAAAAGACGAAGATTTCAGAGAGCTGAGAGTAGGCGGCCTGTGGTGGGCTTTGGATGAAAAGAGACAGACAAATGTTGGAGGGAAGAGACACAGAGCGTATGCTGGGTTGTGGTGGGCCTTGATTTAGTTAAGGTGCAGATTCTCATCCCAGTTGCCCTCCTCCCCTGCTCCCCCTCTGCCTCTCACACGCCCTCTCTTCCTCCTCTGTTCCACGAAAGACGGATCTCTCCACGCTTCAAAAGATGAAAAAAAGGCACCACAGCACTGGCAGCACAGCTAGACTGTGGTTTAAGGTAGATACCTCTTTTTCTCTCTTGTATCACCCCCTTATCTTTCTGCCCCCTCTTTTTTTACCGCTACAGTGTAAACAGTGTCATGAATGTGCACAAAAAATCTTTTCAATGACTTTTCATGGTGCTTTTATAATGAGTCGACCCTTTGTAGGAAAGATATATGGGATATATAATTTTTTTCAACTCAAAATAAAAAAAATTTATTTTACTGAAGTTCAAACTATAACAATATGCTGTTTATAACAATGGGGGATGTTTCATTTTGAGCTACAAACAAACTAAGGTCTTATCCAGATGTAAAAAAAATCCAATCCAATTCAATGCAAAATAATGTATAAATGAAGAGATGCAATGAGCACTGGCATCTAGTTTTATCAAAAGTATTTGTACTGCTCTACAGTAAAATTACAACTACACTTTGCAACCTTTTGTATCCATGGAGACTCATTGTCCAAGGATCTGACAAATATTTTTTGGTAAAAAAAAAAGGTGAAAAAGTTGGACAGTTGAAAAGTTGAAAAAGTTGGACCCTGATGGCCGCGGGGATCTGGCATCAACCATGCAGTGTACGTGGTTCGTGTTCGCTCATGGCCACCTTTGATTCACGTTACTCCCCATCTTGGGCTCTAATTTTTCTCTCATCTCCCTACTGTCAGTTGTGACATCTGTTCACAAACTGTTCAATATGTCATATAAGTAGTTTTTATTGTACATACTTATATTAATCATAACACATTGACAAAATTCTGCTAATAGCTTTAAATGTTGATTTTATGTTTATGTTTTTAATTATTTATCTGAGGGCTCCAACAATAGTGAAGGTTGATATGTCCAGAAAAAAAACAAAAGAACAAAACATTTTTATTTCACCACATAAATCATAGTAGGGCCTCAAGAAAAGTAACATTAAAGATTAAAATCTGAGGTGATGTGTGTCAAGGAGAAAGGTCTCAAAGAAAATTGTTTATGTAACTTTAAAATATCTCAATATAAAATGAAGGACTGCAAACATATGAATATGACAATAAACCCATCAGATGGGAAAATAAAAAATAAATAATGTTGCATTATTCAGCTCAACTGAGATCAGAGTTTGTAGGAAAAGAAATAAGAGTGGCATCTGGAGACAGAGTGAAACTGGTGATAAACAGATGCTCAAAGCCATCGCACCTGTAGAACTATAACCCAGAAACCAAGTTAGATGATCATATCTGCAATCTGGGTGGAGCGTCAACAACAAGCAGAGATGGAGGGGGATGGGAAGGCTCAAGGCCAAAGACAGTGGAGAGGTGATGGAGGAGAGCGAGCAGAAAGAGAAAAAGGACACCATTTGATAGGAATTGATAGGATTGTAGTGTAATTTGACTGAAGTGTGTCTGAAGTGTTTGGCTGAATTTAACATCTCTTCACTGTTTTAAATTTACTCACTAAATAAATTATACATTCATATATAGTCCGTGTCTGTTTATGAGGAATTCATTGTTCATTGTTTCTAAAAAAAAATCAGTGGATGCACAAATTAACATTAAATGTATCTCTATCTCTTGCTCAAATTGTAATATTGTATTTAAAGGTCCACGTACAATAAATTACCTCCTTCATTATGAGAATATAAATGAAGGTTGTAATTTTACAGATTGTGTTTGTAAATAGTGTCTTCAATACCAGTCAGCTGACCAGCGCTTTACTATATGAGAATTTCAACAAAACATAAAGCAAGAAAGAAGAAATGCAAATTCAATTAGACGTTCCAAAATGTTTTGGTATGTAATGAAATTTTTATAAAAATCGTGATGAGTTTTGTGCTTCATATTTTCGTATTTCTTTCAGTTTTATTCAACGGATCGGTGTGTGCTGTTGATTCAATACATCTTGTCTGGTAGAATATAAAACTCACTATGACATTTTGGTCCCACTCGGCCTGCTGAGGTGTCACAGGTTTATGATTCAAAATTAGTATCAGCTAGGAAAACACATTTAATGCTGATATTTGAGATGTTTTTATCTTGTTAATTCTATATTTAGTTAAAAATTTAAAAAATTAAATTGCTGCAGGTTATACTTACAACTGCGGTTATATGCCGAAAAACCCTTCTGTGTTCAGTGATCTCGAGTCAGGAGGAAATGTTGAATATTTATCAAACAAGCCTTTTTAAGTGCTGTTGCGCCTCCCTCACCACTGATTGGTCTGGAAAAAAACACACAGTTGGTGATCAAACCCAAAGTCAGAATAATGACCTTTGATTGGCCGTTACAGTGTAAAAGGGTGAGACCTCCTCCCTAAACTTTCTTTATTATTTTAAAGCCATTTAACACTTAATGAGTTGTTTATGTTAAAATGTACAAGATGCATTTTAATATCAGATAAAACAGAAAAAAAACCCATCAGTTGGGCCATGCAATGGCACCATAGTTTAATGAGTAAAACCAAAATGCATTTTTGATCGTTTACGCTTTTACTTTTTAATCTCTCCAATAGAGACACAAATAAACAACAATCTTAATTTACTAACATGGCTATTTGAGTTGCTGCCAGATAAAGAAATATCACAAAATCTGAGAAGAGTCTGACTGGACTCATTTTCTATCTTTAGCTCGTCGGCATGGTTGGCTTTCGCCTTAATTCATTATAATTGCTCAGTTGATTTGTCCCCCTGATCATATAATTGTACTGATTTAGATACTTAATTAGCATATAAAACTCAAGCCATGAACCGCTGGACCAATTTTTACAAAAGTGGCTGATTAATATAAATTAAAAATGGAACATATCCGACAAAGAAACACCCAGATTAAGCTCTTAATGTGGCGAGGAAAATATAATGGTTTTGGAGAAATTGTCTTGGTGGGATGGTGGTACAGAGAGATGAATAGGATCATGTGAGTATAATATTTATATAGAGTATGGTGAAATAAATAGGCCTACATCAGGACACAAATCTTCAAGATACAACCATCATCTCTGTGTATGTCTTTACACATTGAGCTATTGTCAATCTAGGCTTTGATTCTTTCAGGAAAATATTCATCTTCATTTGTCATTGTTCACGTTAACAACAATTTTTCTGTCCTTAACATGTTTAGATATGCTCGAGGAGACGAGCAGACGCTGCTGTGTGAACTCTGTGCACATCAGTGTAGTTCGCAGTCTAAAAGTTTCCTAAAAGATAAATGGATATTAACGTTATAATATTATCCAAAAGAATAATTTCTTTTCAAACTCATCCTCCATGTGCATGTAATACGAAAAACTACCAAAGAAATACACAGACAAATATGGCCACAATATCTCAGTTAAATTACATTTATTTTGTAATAACCTGACAAACACTATCAGTAGCTGCTTGTTACAGCGCTTCATTAAAGCTCCAGCACATAACACTGATATTGAGTAAAATGTTCAAATTGAAGACTCTGGGTATTGGTCGCATCAAATTTTATGTGCTTAATTTTTGATACATTTCCTTGGAATTGAGAAACCTTTGCTTGATTCTTTAGGGGCAAAAAGAGGTTTTGTGGGTTTGATCAAATTCTGGTCTGCGTGAGTTTGTTGATGATTAACCCACCAAAGTGGCTGGACAGGTGGAAGACAATGATAATTTCACTGAGTGATATTTTAACCTAATTTTGTGTTTTCTGATATATGAGTATTCAGTAATAGTGCAGAATGTGATCAGATTTAACCAAACAAATGAGGACTGTCTGGCGATTTCTCAAACTTGAAAATGTAAAATTTACAAGTGGATATTTCACCTCTGAGATGGCCAACATTTATTAGAAAATAAAACACTGATTAAATGCTGTACTGCATCAAACTGCATCTACTCATATCACGTTCAACTGACCTTGCTCCACAAATTCATCAAATATTAACACCTGCTGTCTATTTTGTATTTTTCATAAAGAACATTGATCATTTGCAGCTCCACACAGTCCAGTTAAGATTACTAAGTGTTGCTCAATGTAAGATCAGCACTTCATTTCTCTTTTTGGTAAAACTAAATTGTCAGTCGATTTATGTGAAATTCAGATTACAATTTGCGTGACATAGTAATTTCCTCGTTATATATTTGGTACATGTACACCTGCATGCGAGCCAAACATCTGCTTGTGCTTATCTCGGCTCCAAACCTGCTGTAGTGTTGCCTGCACTCAAAACAACAGTAACATCTGTGGATCTCAAACTGCTGTTACTCTTGTCTGAGTTTGTCTCTAAAAGCTCCTTGTTATCCTCACTGAAGTAACGCACACCACTGCAGGGAGTGCTACTGTTTCAAAACTATAAAACTATGCTGAGATGGAATTATTACGGATGAAACACTGACGGAAAAAAAAATCCTTTAATAAACATTGTTACATTTCAAAGCAGTTTCTGAAAAGGTGGAGAAGGGTAAATGAAACTTGATTGACAGCCGCATGGGGCATGTGTTTAATTTCATTTGTTTCATTTTAGCAAACCACATAAAAATCTGTTTATCATTTGTAAAATTGCAGGCTTCAACCAGTCAGAAGTTGAGATAAGTATTTAAAATACTGATGAATTTGGGGCGTTACGGGTGGTTTGAGTAGATTTTCTTCTTGTGCCACGGTGCAGCATAGATTTTTAGGCATCATATGAAAACAGAAATTCTCCATCCAGTGATGAGGCGATCTGTCTGGACAGTTTGCCCCATGCTCACTAATGGCAGCTACAGAGATCAGTTAAAGGACTAGAACTGTAGAAGCACTGTGCTGAGGTGGTTTAGTGACATGAACCACAACAAGGACAAAACAAACATCTCACACACTTCTCATGTGTCTCTCTGAGGTTTCTCTGCCTGCCTCTGTACTGCCTTCATGAAGGCTTCACACCTGCCTCTCTTCCCTCTAAGCTCAAAATGAAACAAGCTTTTTGTTCACTCCTTTCAACAAAACATTCAGGTTATGTCTACTGCTCTGAAACATCTACCTCTAATGGGCCTTGTGTAAATAAATGCTGTCTGATTTGCTTCTCTCAGTGTTTTCTCGCTGTTATTCTGCTGTGATTTTGATGGAAAACACCTGAAAGTGAGGACTCCCTCATTAGTCACACACCTAACAAAGGCGTGTGTCCCACATCTTGTCATTACTGAAAGAGAAAAAGGCTAAAAGAAAGAAGTGTGGGCCAAAAGCAAGAATGAAGGGTGATTCACTTTTTCATCCTCATCCTCCATTCTCTCCTACAGAGGGTTTCCCTCACCATGCGATCTCTGTTGTGTATCAGTTTTATAACCACTTTGAGCACAGTGTGAGATTTAAGCGAGGCATGTAGCCAAAACACTAGAAGATGTCTGAGGCCCAGTGAAAATGGGAGTGTACTGAGTTTGTACTGATTGCTTTGGTGTCTGTGCCTGTTCTGATGTTTCAGAAATAAATAAAATGTCAGTGGAAAAGAGGTTGAGAATCAGAAACAAGTGACATTCTGCTCAATGACTGAAACATTTAGACTCTTCATGAGGGGAACTTCATTCAAGCTTCTTTGAAGCCTTAGAGTTGTGAAACAGTAGATCAGGGCAGAAAAGTTGACTTTCTTTTTTGTCTTTCCAACCCCTTTCACCCCTTCACCTTCATCATCTGTACACATTGATGGTTTGTAAATTCTTTAGTTATTCACTGTCACTCTATTGTTGGTAGACTGCTGTATAATCATTTCATCAGAGTGGAAAAATAGATTTTTAACCCAAGGACTATCATACAGAAAATGAATCATGCCATTTGTAATATCAAACCATGTTTAAATATTATTGCTAAGAAATGTGTGTTATTTTTAGTTTTTCATAGGAAAACTGCATCATGGGTCAGCTAGAGACAAGTAGGTATACTGTCAGTGTAAATCTGTGATTAGGTTTAAACTGATGAGTTTAATGATGACGTTGGTTTACCATGGAAAAACTGCTGTACAGTTCCACAGCGCCTACATACATGAAGCCTCTACTGTTTATGGAGCTGAAGCAACTGCTACCTTCCTGTAAGTAATCAAGATAAATTATTCATGTTACTGTCAAAAGTAGACTCAAAACAGGCTTTACTGCATTTTTGAATGCTACAGTAAAATTCAGCTTTCAATGTCAACACGTATGTACTCGTCTTTACTATTGCACCACAATAGCACATTCGAGTACTACAGTATACAGTCGGTGTATGTTGTTGCTGAAAAAACATTTGTACATTAAATGCATTTGAACGTAAAATACATTTGCACTTCCTTTACTTTAACAGGACATTTTGAAAAAACTGGATCAACTAAGAGGCTTGGAAGCGTTCACATTTATTTTGCTGCTTCAATCAAACAGCTGCAAAAGATAAAACATAGTTTTGTCATTTGTTGTTTGTTACATTTTCATGTCTTAAAACAACACTCACACATGCCCATATGTTTGTTTTGCATATGAAAACTAAATTCATATCAGGCCCTGTTTATATTGCTAATCAAACACTAACCATAACAGACAACTACAAATAATGTAGAGGATTCCTCAGTTCACATCTTATGAAAACCACATTTAAAATCTAACAGTGAGTTTAACAGGTTTAGTCTCTTCCCTAACCACGAAAGAAATCATCAATCAGCAAGACAATACAACAGAGGTCATAAGATCCGTGGTCACCTTCCTCCTTGGACTCACCACTGCACTGCACTTTTCAATTTCTAACAACGTAACTTTTCAGAAGTTCATGAATGATATATAATAGAGCCATCAAGTGTTATTTACTGCTCTAATGTCCAAGACACAACACAAGACAAGAACACGCCACTCAATCAACTTCACATGCACTTATTCCAGTACGGGACAGACAGCTAAGACCACTATAGCCAGAGATCACTTCATTCATAGATATATTAAAATCTGGACTGAGCTTCGATATCACATTAGAGCAACATCCTCTATAACATATTTCTAGGACACAATGACTGAATTAACTCACATAACACACCTTAGCTACATACCCTCTCCACTTAAATCTCCTCCTCTGTAACTGCCTTTTAACTGTTGTGTTGTTACTGTTGATTATTTTATGTTTTAATTGTAACATTATTCTTTCTGTCTGTGCTGCAGAGCGAGAGCCTGTGGTAAACCAGTTTTTACCTTTGGTTTACATGTAACACAATGTGTTAACCCTATTCCTGTATAAATACATAAAAGAAATGAAAATTACATGAAACAGTTGTCTGCCTCTTGTCCACACAGTTGGAGGAAAAATGGATAGCTTTCACAGATAGTACAGATTTCACCCTCTCTGTTCCCACCTGTCTGCTGCAGCTCAGTAACTGATGCCTTATATTGTCTTCAAATGAAATTTGGAACATATTTTCACACAGAGAAATATGTTTGGGGGGTATTTCTTCACAGTATTAACGGGAGGAAGAATTACAGTCAATTAAAACTGCTTTTCACGGTAGATATTTGCACAGGTGTCATATGGACATATGAACTTGTCATACTTTACTGTGAGATTTCTCAGAAAACTGTTGAGTATTATGTCACAAAGTAGTAAAACAGTGAATTAGTTGATTCACTGACAGACAAACACAGCTGCAGTGCATTTGATTTCATTGCTCGATGTTTAGCGTCTAAACACTGAATCTGTTGATCAGAATCTGCACCAAACTGAAGTGAAACCTGCGTGGAAGTGAAGTTATGAGGGGAGTTTACAGGATGGGAAACCACCGATCAGATCATTTTAATTTTAAGGATTGTGGAAAGACAAAATCAATAAAATGTATAACAATGGTTCAATTTGGACCTGAAGTCTGAGCACAGATGACTGTTGGGAGCTCAGTTAGCTACAAACACACACATCAGCATGTTGCACCTCTTTTGAAACCAGCACAATGCTGCGGATTGTTATTTGTCATACTCTGACACTGTTTTCTACCAGGTGTCTTCCAGGTTTTTTCAACTAATGCTTTTGGTTGCAAAAGATGCAAACCTGAATTTGGTTCCTGATGTTTTGCACTGATGGAATGACAACCCAAATGGAAATATGAGAGGGAGGGACATTCATTGGTTCACAAATTTCAGTTTCATTTTGAATGACTGTGTGTATGTCAGACAGTAAAAAAGAGTACTGAGTAATAGCCATGAGAGGGAATCCTATTTTCTCATATGAAAACACCCCCAGTGCAACATAGACATTATATTTTCAAAATAGAGTAAGGGAAACACAGCTTGGCAATTGCCCACAGAGAAGAAAAAAAAATGCAATGTCTAAATCTGTATGTTGGCACATGTAGTTACTTGTTGCTCACTAATAAAATGACTTTTATTCTTTACTATGATGCACGACATCAGCAGTAAAACAGTGGCACTTTATGGCACTTTTTGGCCCTGTATTCCAACACTCTTTGAATTAAACAATGACTGAGTCTAAAGTGGCGGCGTCCAGCCTTACGGGTTGTTATTACATGAACAGTGTAGGAATCGTGGCTCGTATTTTTACATAGTCCTTTAGATTTTAGGACAACGCGGCAGGACACTGATCCTAAACATACACACAAGGCAAACAAGGAGTTTTCACGGCCAAACATGGGAATGTTGTTTACCAGCAAACAGAGTAGACTGGACACAAAAAGCCCCCAAAACAAGCAAGACCAGAACATTGTTGCACTACAGTTCAGGCACGGCATTACATCTGTGATATCTCTGGGCCATATACTTTAGACACACACAGATTTCGAAACATGATTCCATTTTAATTTAATTTTTTTGTAACTTACATACTAGTCCTCTAAAAAATATTACAATTTCAAACTAAAATAGAGCGTCAACATTTGAACCTCATAGTCTCCTCATTCTTTTATTTCAAGTCCAATGTGCATGTGTTTGGCGCTTACACAACACCAAATGTGTCACCGTCTTGCTACATACAGACCATAGTCCATGTGTATAGTCTCTATATGAAGGCCTGATTCAATTTGGCACTTAAAAAGGCTTAAATAAACTTTTTTTTAACAATCTAAATGTACACAAAAGTCTTCAATAATCACTGTACAATAGACTTTGAAGGTGCATTCAATTTAAACTGAGTGTTCAGGCTATATCTGGTGAATTCAGACATGGTGAGCTGGCCTCCCATGGTGAAAAATGTCAATGATTAAAGCACCTATGTAGAAAGTATCAGGAACATTTGCTTTTTACTATATTATAGAGGCAGGTGTCACACTGTGCCGACAATTTCTAAAACAGGAGAATGAAATGTACAACCACGTTAGATCAATAGTGTGTAATCTGGAATAACGAATACTGTTTTGTTTTTATTTTAACATTTCCCTGATTTATGGTCCCCAAGTAAAATACAAAATCCTGTGAGTCACTGGTTGTTAGCCCAGCTTGATATGGTCAGAGACAAGACATCATCTCAGGCAGCAGAAGAGCACTGGGACAGAATTATTAGCCTGTTTATGCCTCTTATTTACATAGTTGTATTATAATATAATATAATATAATATATAGAATTATTCTTAAAATATGACTCCCCTAACCAAATATTTAATCTTTCAATTGCTTAATAGAGCAACACAACAGCATTTGGTGATGTGATTTAGACTGGCCTTTCTCACGATCTTTGGAAATTAGTTACCTGGCCTGTTAGATAAAGTTATTGAACAGGCCTTTTTGACATGTGACAGAAGGAAAAGCACAGGTGTAAATAACAGTAGCAATGGCAGTTTCAGCTTCAGTGTCAGGGTCCTGGTGTTGTGTTTGCTGGCTCATTGTCACACTATCATAAATAACTGGGATGCTTAAATGAAACGGAGCCACCGTTTGCAACACCTGTGACACACTTATTATATTATAATAAGTGTAGTTCCAGTGCTTGCTGCAAAAGACCTCTTGGATCTTTTGTTGATTCCCAGAGGCAAAACTAGTTTGATTGCGTGACAAAAAAATAAAATAGACCTAAAGTGAAGAGGACATATTACAGCGTTGACCTGGTTCTACATTTGTTCTAAAGCTTTAGTTTTTACTCACGTTCTTCAGTGGCAGCCTGGGTAAAAACACAGTTATGCTTTATGTTACAGTTTTTAAAAACACCTGCATTAAGCTTCTAATTCCATGCATGTGCATCCTGTTGAATTTTTTGAATTATGTTATGTTTATATTCGCTGCAGATAACACACACTTTATATATGTTAGGGCACAGTGCACACATTTCCTAAGGTATGATGCACATTATAAGCTAACTAACTAACTTTTGTTCAGTCAGCTATATCAACAGCAGACTGCTGACATACTCAACAGATAAACTGCGATACCATGAATCTGTCACTTCTGGCGTAATTTAGATTTCATTCCTTTGTACAGACTATCAAAAAACACATAAAGAAAACAAGTCATCGCGATTGTTCTCTTTAAGGCCATTTCATGTCAGAAACATAAAACCATGATGCCAATATGTTTAAACTCTTTTTTAAAATAAATTTTTATTTAATAGAATACTATTTGTATTATTTAAATCTAAATAAAATATTGTAAATAAGCTGTGATATTTCCAAATAGAGAGACTTTGTGAGAGTTATCAAATTTTCTTTTTAATTATTGGTCAACCATTGTCATAGGAGGTGGTCTGCAGACCACAAAGCTGCACTCCTTAGCAACAGTCAATGCCAACACTTACCAGCAGCAACATAAAGAACATAAATGTTGATATCCTCCTGGGTTTTTTATATTTCCAGAGATTTTGTGCTATAGGAACTAGTTTGTATGACACTGACAAACCTATCAATGTCAACGATTGCAAAATCTGCAAAATGTTGCTGTTGTTATTGCACAAGTTTTGATCTTTAAACTTCGAGAGACAGAGAAACAGAAAAATTCTATTTTAGGCATTTCAGGTTTGATATTTTGAAATATCTCTTCAAGTTGTCATCGAGAGTGGCACAACACAAAGATTAGTCTGAAACAAGTGTAAAGGGTCAAATCCACAGGTCGAGATTGATACACTTGGTGAATAATTTAAGGCTCAACGGTTCAAGCTAGCAAGCATGAATATGACATATTTATATTCAAGCTAAGAAGCTTGAATGTGACTTAATTTCAACCAATTCATGTAATTTCCAGCTGAATATTAAACTGACGCTCAACAATAACCCTGGAAATATTCTGGCTCTCATCAATTCTTGTAATTATTTGACATTATTTGTGTCATTTTGTTGAGTTTTGTAGACAAAATACAACCAACACAGATGATATCAGATCAAGGCCAAGACAAAATCAATTTTAAACAAGACACACACTTTTCAAAATGTGGCCTTGAACGAGGTTTGACTGATATAGCCTTGCCTCTCTCTTTCTGTCTACGAAGGTGGATCTCCGGCAGCGTCTGTAAGACTTGACAGTATTTGTAGCAAACATTTATGTCCCTAGTACATAGACGTATTGACATCTTGACTTATCTGTCTTCTCTCTGTGAGAAAATCCCCTTAAATCAACTTCTAACAAGAAGAATAGTGAGTATGGAGAGAATGTGTTTAGGAGTACTCACATATGATGTGCTCAGTGCAGCGATGAGTTCAGCTCTGACATTTGGTAGGCTGTCAGCACTGCAGGTGTCTCTTTCATACACACACACACACACACACACACACGCACACACACACACACACACAGGAAGTCAGACAGCACTATGATCCCATCATCTTAGTTATGTATTAAATGTATTACATAATGTGGAGTAGAATAAGATGTATTGAGCAACAGTTATGCAACATGTTACAGAATATGAGAATTTGTCAACCCACAATTGGCATTGAATTTTTTTTACTTTTAAATATATATGAATATTTATGTATGCCATTGGTGGTTTTGTATAACTGTGTGAAACAGGTGTTTTGTGTGTATTTCATTATATGTAGCACAGCACTGGCATCAACACTTATCAACTGAACTGTACTGCACCAATTGTGGGGTTTTCAGATCTTTGGAAACAATGATGGTATGCTTCAAAGGATATTATGGCACAAAAGAGTAAAGATAATGTTTGATATTTTATTGAAATGAGTCATAACAATTATAAATAGAATAAATAATAAATATAAATAAGAATTTTATTATTTTAAATCCCCTTTGACACTACTTATAGTTCTATATTTTTCTTGATCTAGCCATTCAGTGTACATATGATTTGTAATTACCTCTATCTTGTGGTTATTATTGTTAATGGCAGGCTCTACCTTTTCTGCACTGTTCTGAAATTATCCAAACACAGGGGAATAACAGAAAACACTGCATAGTCAGCTTTACTGTTTGTGATTTCATTACTGATAGAAGCTCCCCTGCTGTATTATACAAGGATAGAAATAAAGTTTGCAGTTGGGTGTCGTTACAGTTTATTGACTGAGGACAAGACTTGAATGAATTTTCAGTTAGCACTCCAGTCTTTTTATTTACAACATACAGAAACAAAGACAAAGCATCTATCAAATGCACAGAGACACAAGGAAGAAATATATCAAAATCTGTAAAATGTTATTTAAGATGCAGAGCAGGACTTTTGAAGTTGACTATGTTGTATGCAGGGATATACTAGACTCAACATGTTAATAAAATGTGGCACAAAAGTAAAAAAAAATACTGACTGTGGCTCTTCTCTCTCACAGTGGAAGGGCCAATTTGCATTCAGTTCACTGGTTAAATTTGGTGAAAAAGCTCAAAGTGCCCACATCATTACATTTGATTTTACTTTATTTTCATCAGTGTTCAAGGCCCATTTACATTCATGCCACATTCCCACTGTGGTTCTCTTTCACTTGCTCTCTCCTTTTCTTTATCTCCATCTACTCCTCTTTGCCTCCTTTTCATTTTTTTTCATTTTCTATCTCTCCTTTCTTCAATCTGTCTTTCATGTCACTCCTTTAGCAGGGGTTGCAGAGGGAGGGCTGATGGCCTCCCTCTCTGACGTCCTGGCTGTGGTTTTCCTGCAGCTGTTGGTCTGCGATAAAGAGGAAAGAGGAGAAGTTTTCACACTAATTATGATACAATAATGAAGTGCTCGGTAAAAGGCACAGTAAAAATGAAGGTCAAATAGTCTTTAATATAAAATGAATAGAGTCTATTATAAAGCATCTGTAAAGTGAGCTAAGATTACTGGAGAGGGGCTAAAGGGATTTTTTTAATTCGAAATAAGCAAGTTAAGAACATTACCGGTTACACTGGCAGGACTGGTTGGGTCTCCTTAACTGTCGGGCATTCATCATCTGTAACTTCTTCTAAAGTGGAAGAAAAATCACATTCTAAGTTTTTTATTTGCGCCTTCCCATGCTGGATCCCATGCTCCTTAAACCAATCCACTGATTTCAATCTATAGATTCCAAAACTGATTTTCTTCACTTACCCTCTTTCTCCTGATCCTCTTGCACAAACAAATTACAATCACTACAAGGACAATGACAACCAGAGAGCAAATCCCAACTACAATCCACATCCACCAGCTGAACAGACCATTAGCAAAAGATTTATTGCCAGTACCACCTGGTAGAGAAAAGAAAACAGATTTGCAGAAAGCAAGGATAATGA
Organism: Rachycentron canadum; assembly: GCA_038496675.1. Lineage (NCBI taxonomy): Eukaryota > Metazoa > Chordata > Actinopteri > Carangiformes > Rachycentridae > Rachycentron > Rachycentron canadum. Next base: position 103,437 of record CM076653.1, read on the forward strand.
GCCAATGGCACATCCAGTGAAGAATCACTCTCAGCAACACTGGTCACAGTCAGAAGGTTGAAACAAAAAAAACATAATTAATACGCACTGTTGTACTTCTGGTTGACCTTTGAGGTTTGGGGAGGGGATGTTGTTTCAGCAGTGGGTTCTGGAATTAAAAACAAAGCACATCTTGCTTTTTTACATTGACCATATGTGCAGCTTTTGTAGTGGTAAGAAGCTAGTATCATACCTTTAACATTGATATTTAGGGTTTCATTGAGCTCCACATCGTCATAGGAAAATATACACGCCCAGGCCCCTGCATCTGAGAGTTCTACAGAATTAAGATTAACTTTTGACTCTGGATATTTCTGTCCATTTGGCTTCTTCCATTGCACTGTAGAGTCTGGTTTCAGACCATGTACCTCACATTGGAACTCAGCCTTGCTGCCTGTATTGAGCACTCCAGGGGGGTTCACTGAAACTGACACGAAATGGGACAACAGACTGCAGTGAGGATACAGTGAGACTCACAAAGAGGAAGGTGAGGCCATGCTGATTTCATCCAAATCACCAATAATTCATGATGGGAAGTATAAAATAAAAATATATTTCACCACATTAATTGGAAGATGGTAAGACTTTTATAGACAGGAACCTCTGAACAGTAGGGACATTAGAGCAAGGGACTAAACGTAGGATCCAATGTCTTTGGATATTGAACCATTTTAGATACTCTAATCAGGATAACTTTGCTGCTTTGTTTTTTAAATCTGTCTCTTGTGAGACAACAATAGTAAATGCTGAAATATCCCTCTAAGGATTTTTTTTAAACTGTGTTTGTGTAACAGTAGATTTATTTTAACAGTTCTGAATCATTCTCACAATCACCATCTTTAATTATCCTGATTTAAACCCCATGTAATGCTGTTTTGTTTGTTTGTTTGTTTGTTTTTGAAAATACAGTGTTTTTTGGATATGCTGCTGACCTGAGATCACAAGAAGTGTGTGCTTTTGTGAATTCTGATCTGTCTGACAAGTGAACTCTCCGGCATCTTCTTTTTTCACTCCAGAGATCTTGAGGTTAGTGTCGTGGCTTATCTTTGACCTCTGCTGTATGAGAGCTTGACCTAATGCAGAGAATGCATGTGATGTAAACAACGGCAAAGATGATTATAAAACAATATCTTGTGCTATTATATGTTTTTATGACTACCTTTGCGAGTGAATCCAGTCTTTAAAATGCTAAAAATAACATCATTTCCACAAAGCCATGATATTCTGGAATTAAAATCAGTGACCCCACACTCCAAGATGACGCTCTGTCCGAGTTTTGTGTGGAACAGTTTGCCTGCAGCAGAGAGTGCACCCAGCACTGGAGAGAGAGGATTACATTTATGAAGCACACTTCATTTAGTATCAATTTGGACAACACAAACTTTGTATATTAAGTTAATTGCAAACTGATGATCTTGCATCATATTATAATTACTTTGCATTGGAGCCTCATATAGTTAATGTGATGTTAAAGAACAATTTATCAGATTTGGCATTAGGGATGAACAAAACACAACCACACTTATATTCCCAGCTAGAAGTCTTTTTTAAAAGTAAATTTAAGACATATTTAGATCTAAGTGAGAAGCATCTTATTAAGCATTTTGAGAGACTGTTCAGTTATTTTTCAGAGGTAAAACTTACCAACCACCAAGAACATGATAGCCTTCATTATGAAAGTTGGATCTAAAAATAACAGACACAAAGGAACATTTCTACCCAGACTAAATCATTTAAGAAATAAAAAGTGAAAGCGTTTCAGAGATACCACGCACAACTTGTTTGAGATGAGCAGTTTGCTGATAAACCCTAACCCTAAGTCACCAAGTCATCTCTCTACTTCCTTCTTTTCTATGTTTTGTATATAAAAAAAAAATTAAACTTTCTTTCTACACATATTACTGGAAAAACTCCAACTTATTTGGGCTCTTTGGATTTTGTATTTATTTAAAATAAACAACTCATGTTACAATGCTTCAATGTAGACCTGTTCTAAATGTATCAGATCATCAGAAGTAACGTGTTTAAAAGGAGCAATAATTCTGTTGAGCAGTTTTAGTAGTAGTTTTAAGAGGGAAACTGCATCAAAGAAACAAAACAAAAATTCACAGCAAAGCAATTCGCCTCTTTTGTTCCTAGCATTTCTTCATACATGCTTCATGATTTTTAACAGTTAAAAATGCATTTCAGGAAGGTGGAATATTAAAATGAATTTGAACAATATCTCATTCTAAAACCATAAATTATATTTTTATTTTGGCCACTATGAAATGTCACAAAAATGACAATTTGGTCAAATAATTGATGTCAAAAAAATTTATCCAAAATTATTTAAGTCTCTCTCACCTTTAACATTGAATTAGTATATTTCACATCACTGACTGAATAAATGTAAACTGAAAGCTCTACAATTAGATTTACACACAGTATACGCAGCATGTGAAGTTACCGCATCCACGATTATGGTTAAACTTTAGTACAAAGCAAAAATAATTTCATAAAGCTCACAATAAATCCAATATCAATTGACAATACAAGACTTAATTTCATAATTTTGTTTGAGATCTTACCTTAATTTTGAGGTTACTTTTGTGTTTTATTGGAGGCCAAAATCTTTCCTCTGCACTTCACCTTTTCAAAATCAAGAGAATGAGGATGCAGAAACCATAGAAGGCGGAAGCTATCTGAAGAGTAAGCTGCTGTTTAGAAAGTTATGGGCCAATGCAGCTGTGGGGTTTGCAAGAAGGCAGACAAAGTCTGTGCTTTCTTGCAAACTAGGTCTAGGATTATGTTTCTGTGGGGGAATGTGGGGAAAGTTCTGGCTCAAAAAACGATTAACTAAACTGAACCAAATATTACATCATTATTATATATAACCACTATTAACTAAAAACCAAAACAACCCAAGATTTATATGTTAATTTCATCATTTTGTAGACTAGTTGTCATTAATTTTTAATCACTCAAAAGACAGAAAAAAGAAAAAGACGTTAGTGGGCAAAAAAAACACACTTTGATGCATTCATGAAGAAAACGAGGGAATGACAGTAAGACAATTCTTTATTCGTCACAGCAGAAGTAACAAAGGATTTGCAAAATAAAAAAAAAAAAAAAAAAAAAAAAAAAACAAACAAAAAAAAACACCCAGATATCACCCTAACCAAACTCAACAAAAAACCAAGTGGATTTGGTGTTTTGACTTATTACTTCCTTTTGTGACACACATTTCAACTGTTATTTATCGTTTGATTTATTTTCATTTCCTCACTGAAACCAGGAAGAGGAGGAGGTGACCAGCTTAAGCAAGAAAACTGCAGCCATCCAATAGAAGAAGAGGGGAAGCAATAATTTGATCAGAAGAGGCAGTGGCTACTGACGGCAGTAGAAGTCAATAGTCAGCACATGGATTAATGGTGACAGTTAAGAAAACCTGTTAATATGGAGTGAAGGGACTTAGTAGCCAAAGTCCTGGTGCTTGTTCTATGAGGCAGGTTTTCTGAATTATCTGAATACATTTGCTGAATAAAACCTTGAACAAACCTTTTAACAGATCTTCAATGGTTTCACTCAGTAAAACTGTCTTTGTAAATAATAGAATCAGTGGATCAAAAGACACCCCCACCCCCAACCTCATCTGTACATATCTGCACCCATTTCTTTCACTGTGTATATATGCAATCTGAGAGATTTATTTACACTTTTGTCAGTTGTGAAGCATGCCAGGGCATTTGTAAGAGCTTGGTGGGGTGTGACTATGAATGCTGTCTTGTGTGTTTGTGGTGGCGTCCACATTTTTCCTCCGTCACCCCAAGTGTGAAGCTCCATTGCCTCATTCAGCTACTCTCCGATAGAAGTAGAGGTATCCCAAGTCTTTGGGAGGTTTCTCTGAAGCGCACACTTTCTGATCATTGAAGATGACCCACCTAAGAAACAAAGAGGAAACATTGTTCACAAAGTGCTATTACCAAATAACTACTAGCATAACATTAAGGTATAATGGCACTTCACTGTGTTCAAAGGATCCACTAGTACAGATGGGATCACGTCTATGGTCAAATTACAAAGTAAATCTGGTATTTTTAAGTGGATGTAAACCACTTAAACCCAGGTTTTATGAAAGGTTAATACTCTTCACTATGTTCACATCAGCAGCTGTAGAAAGCTTTAATGTTCAGACCAGACCTGGAGTATGGTGCCCCCTGCTGCGGCACTATAAACTCAACTACTTCATTACATTACAATAACTCTGTAAAGACAGTTCCCTGCCATAATGGCAGGGAACACAACTGTAATTTGGTTGCTTTTGGAAAACAAAAAATATGAATATAAATTCTATTTATTTTCTGTCAGAATCGGATACTGGAAATAATATTTTTATTAGATGCTTCAGACTTTTACATCTGACATGTTGAGACTTTGAAACAGTAAAATTTCCTTTAGTGTGAGAGACACATGAAAAATAACTCACTGCTGATCCTTCTTGATGTGACAGACGTAGTGGCCACACATTGTGCTTGTCCCCATGTGACTGATGAATGCAAACAGCTCGTACTCTGGATAAAAGCAACAAAACCGTTTTAATCCTAATTATAAAATAAATGATATACATAATAAATTATGAAAATAAAATGATGCCTGGAAGAACCTAAGACTTAAAATAGAAGGTGGGAATGCTGCTGTGCATACTTAACATTTCTGATCACATCACTAATCTGGAAAGACACAATCTGGTAAGGATCATTCTGAATGCCTCCTCTCTCTTGCCCTGACTTACTGCCTGGTCCATCTCTGACTCGAGGCCCAGGAGGAGGATCCCTGCCCTCGCTCTCTGCAGCTGAGCGTCCTCCTTCAGACACATCCATGGACTCCAGGTCATCCAGGTGGGAGAAGATCCAGTCTACTGCTCGGTCCAGGACATTACTCTGAGAAACAATCACAGGTTACAAGTAATATCTGCAAACCAAGGTTTAGGTCAGATAAATGTTTTGTAAGGAGTCTGATTATAAGAAGGCCAAAGACGGCTGATACATTTCTTCAGCCGAGTGTCAGATTACAAAACACTGCAAAATACACTGAATGGATGGTATAAATTTTTGGAACACAAGGTAGTAGTTTGGTTGTGTACTTTAAAAAAAGAATAGAAAATATTATGAGAGCTCACTCATATAAGGAGGTAAATGTCAGAGGAAAGCACCCTGGGGACAACAGCACACAAACAGAACTACCTTGAACACCTGAGGTTCACTTAACTGGCACCTGCAGCTCTTTGTTGAACTAGTACACTTGTGCGAATACAGCACACCAACAAACAAGTGGCACCAATTTTTCAAAATGTCGTGTTGTGGGTTTATTGGTAAATAAAAATGACATTTAACTAACCCAGATTAAGCTTCTGCAAGTATCTGTTGCTGCTTTGGTAAAAGCTACAAAGTTTTGAAGAAATCTTAAGTCAACTTTTGTCCACTATACTAACTTTGTCCTGTGACACAGCATACTCAATTCTTCTTTTACAGACCAACTAATATGCAGCCCTCTAATTTGACTAGGTAGGCAAAACTGTGGCAGGGATGTAAATTACTTTATCATAACCACAAAAAAATCCTCACCATAAAGACACTCAAATCTAAGTCATATCAGTCAGCATGGCTTAATGCAACTTTAAGTGAAATCCTGCTATTAATTTCAATGAAGCATAAAAACAAACACTGGAGTCTCCAAGAATGATGAAAACTTGGCCAAAATAACTGTTTGAATTAAAAGAGGCAGCTGTGCCTGTATTGGCACAGTTATATTTTTAGCCTAGTGGCCTGTGAAATTAGTCAAATCCCCATCTCTAGCTGGAAGAAATTTGATTCTAACCGTGGCTCTGAGCGCTTTGGTTGCTTGGTCTCGGCTAAAGCCCATGGAGACGATGGTTGCCAGGTGTTCCTCAGAAAGGCTCTCTGTGGGAGTGGTCCCGGGGCCAGAGCTGCAGCCTGGCAACACCAGGGGGGCTGAGAAGTCTGTAGCCAATCAGAAAGAGGAGATAATGGTGACTGAGAAGATCATTCAGACTGATGATGATGATGATATCTGGTGAATTCCCACTGTCCTACACACCTGGGTCATCCATATGGCCCATGATCCAATTCATGGCAGCATCAATTCCAGTGTTCCCAGTGTAGTACACCGCTTTTCTGCAGGCCTCCAGTGGGAATCCCATTTCACATAACTGAGACACAGTGGAATCATCGAGGACTGGAGCTGAGAGTGTGTAAGAGAAGTATTTGGGGTTTTTTTAGTGGAAACGGAGGTTTAAGAGAAATTAACAAAAGTTAAAATGGCATAAAGATATATATCATATACTATAAATTAAAATTTTAAATATGACATAAAATATTAAAATCTCTTTAATATGAAATGTAACTAAAATCACCTCACAACATGCAAAAATAAACAAAGGCTAGAAAAGGACTTGTGAAAATATAAAAGGCGGAAAAGAAGAAAATGAAAAACAAGGGTGGACAAATAACAGCATCACAGAGGAAGAAGAAAAAGAGCAGAAATGACAGACAGACTGACACAGCAGTGGGGAGTAGAGCGAGTCGTCCTCCTCGTTGCCATGGGAACCCAGGATACCTTTAACCTCCACATCGGGGGTCATGAGTGGGGGCGGGGCCACCTCTGGTAGAAGCTCCTCCCCTGGCTGCTGGCCAGTTGCACATAGCGCGCTCAGGTCCAGGGTATCAGGAACGTCGATACTCACGTCTGCATGGAAAAAAGGAACATAAATAAATGAAAAATCACAGTGCCCAAGGCTTAAGTCTATTTATTATCCAAATTGCTTGTAAAATTTTTTTTTTTTTTTATGTTTATTGTTGCCAGTATTCATTATAAACAAAATGTAAAACAAGGTGTTCTGACATATGAAATATTATGGGCAAGGAGAAGAGGCATTTGCTATATACCAAGTCCATAGTTTTCCTGTAAGATATTTAAAGATTCACTGGTAATTTTAACCCAGTCCACACACAGACTGAAACACTGAAAACATTACAGCACACTTTTTATTG
>CM076653.1:111027-136449 GCA_038496675.1 Rachycentron canadum
CATTTTCCCATAGACTTCAATACAATTAGATGTAAGTTGCCCCCTGATAGTTGGCAGATAAATGCAGGTTTAAAGCACCTCCACATTGGCTTAACTTTTCAGACTTTTATTATCTCACATCTTTCGGGTTGATGTGAGATAATACTGTATTGCAGAACTTAACTCTGGCCAACTTTGGCCAAAGTGACTCTAAACTGACAAAAATCTTCAGAAGTGAAATCTTGAAGATAGTCTGTGGTACTTCCACCGCTTGATTCAGTTGATTTGCTTGTCTTACAAAATTACATGATCAGGCATACAAACTAAAGAAAAGGTTAGTTGGAGCATGTGACAGTAAAAATTAAAAACAAAAGTATAAAGTGGAAAAAAAACACAGCAAAACGACAGATGTTATATGTAACTATGATTGATGAAGAGCGATTATCGAAGGGCTTTATGTGACTTGATCACAACTGTTTCATCCCATGGGGGACTATGACATGTTTGAGGGGTGTTACCTGTCTTTCTTGGTTTCAACTACAGGACCAAGTAACTTTCTGAATTTTTTAATCTGGCCTGGCTGTATATGGTTTCGTGACCTGCTAAAAGCTGGTCTGTTGGTGTAAGAAGGGGCCCTCAGTCTCTGTTTCCTATCAATCTGATAGTTTGATGATAGGGAGAGTAAGAAAGCATCAATTTTGGGTCCAAAACTCTGCGTGTCCTTACTATTAACCTTCTATTATGGTTTTAGACTGATACCAGACTGCTTACTGCTGCAGAAGTCACATAGTACAAGAGTGTAGGTCAGATAATTGAAGTTGCGCCTCACTGCAAGACCCATGACTAAGAATGTCTTCATCATGAAAAAAAGACGCTCCAGATAAGAAGAGTGTGTGTGTGTGTCTGTGTGTGTGAGCTGAAGTACAGAAAGGGTCTTGATTAGGGTGTCGAGTCACATGGGTGATTAAGATGAACCAAAGGAATCATGCAGAGGTTCCACTAATGAACCATGACCACACTGAACATGAAGCAACACACACACACCCACACACAATGCACGCACGCACACACACCGTGTGTTTACTGAAGGTGCAACCAGGCTCATTATCCCCCCCGTATTCCCAGGGGATTATGCTAATGAGGGGGTGGTAAAGGGCAGAGAGGATCTGAAACTCATTTGATGAGAACAAACCCTAGTCCTAGTAATTGGAAGGGTCATGATTGAATGTTGTTAGTCCCCTAATTACAATTCTCCTCTAACAATAGACTGCTTTGAATATCCCCTAAAATAATTTTCATTCTTTCGCACATACAAAAGTATCCTAATGATCATCCCTGTTCCCTGGCACACACCACCGCCCATCACATTATCTCTTACCGCTGACCCCACATGTTCTCCCCTTTACAATTGCTTTAGTTGTCCTCACTCTTTTATGTTTTTTCATTGTGCTAATTCGTTTATAGAGCCTGCATTTGAAGGCGTCTGTGTGCCACCTGCACCATGGACTTCATGAACATTTTTTTTTTTTTTGTCATGTTATTGTTAGAATTTGGGGGTTTTGTTGAACTTGACTGAACACATGGGAATGAGCAAATCAAAGACAAAAAATAAGCACAATATGCACCTTAATCTGCAGAGTCACTAAATAATCACTAAGCTTTGCAACTCTTTAAAGATGAAACAAAATGGTTCTCTGTATATAATGAAGAGAAAATCTTCGTTTGATAGGGTGAACTGAGTTAATTATGTTGCTTGGATTTAGTCTGTGGGGTACAAATAAGTTTTCCATTGTTTTCCCTTTTGTGCAAAAGTTATATTTCTCTTATCTTGGGAACAAAACCAACATGTGGTGCCCTCAATGCATCTGAAATAGTTTTATGCTTCTGTAGGGACACAAACCACCATGGCACTCATTCACAATATGTGTTTCATTTATTTATTATGTTTCATTCTCAAGATTCAAATCAAACATGATGTTTTTAGTTTGGTACTTTTACTGTTTACTACTTTTACTTTGTTAGTAAGGCACAAGCTGCATAAACTGATAAAGGAACAAAATCATTCTGAGGTTAAATAATGTAGAAATGGCTGGATTTTCTGTTTTAGTAGGAGCTGGATGAAAATTTAAATGTTTTAATAATTGTTTAATATTACATTAGTGCTGTGATATGTGACTAGATATTTTCTGGGATATTGGTTAGTGTATAACTTAGAGTAAACTTACATAGTTCTTTGAGTCTCTTTTGATTGTAATCAACAATAATATCCAAAATATTAAATTCTAATGATTTATGTGGTCACAATCAATTTCATTTTACCACCCAACATTAGTTTTACAGCAAAAACTGTTATTAATGGTTTCTAAAATATCTGTATTAAAATAGATGAGAAGTAGCTATTATGCTGCAAAGGAAATTCAGGCTGAGCTACAGGAAATTAAAAATAATTATTCATACAACAGTCTGAATCTTAAATTGTCTAACCAGGGGCTTGTAAAACATACTTTTGTTCAGTTCAGGCATAAAGCCATCAGTTTTTGGGCTCGACAAAAATATGAACTTTAAAATGAGCAATGCTAAATAATTAGTCAGATTTTTATAAGGATTGTCATGAAGGAGAGTGCAGAACATTTTACTGCAGCGTTTGCAAAGTCACAATGGTTCTACAGTGGGGATGTTTTCCATTAAGTAATTTAATGGGCATACAGAAAAACAGAAGAATAAAAGACCAGTGTCTTCATAAAATTTCAAACTATGGACACAGACTGGATGTGACTTATGAGCTGACATTCAGGCTTCATTAGATTTCTGTGTTGAAAATGAAAGTTGGCATCATATACATCAAACCTGTCCTCATAGTGAAGTAATTTTCATGTAACATGAGTCGATTGCCACATGGTGGTGCTGTGTCACTTTAATAGCAAAGCACTGAGCAGCCCCAGGACTTTTCAACCTGATACCTGCCTCATCTTTCCTCCTCATTCCAGTGCCGTGTCTGTTTATCATCACACCGACCTCCTCCATTTTGCCTCCCAGGATTTTTTTTTTTTGAAGCGCTATAGGGCCCCCATCACCCCCTCCCCTTATCTCACTGGCGTCATTATCCAACCAATGTCATTTTCAGTCAGCAAGTTTCAGGTTGAAAGCTGTTCTTTCCTCTCAGATAACCCCAGATAGAGAAGAGAGCTACAGGGAAAAAAAGGCCAATTTTAAGGATTGAGGTGCAGTGCTTGTGTGTGAATGACTTGACTCGAGAGCGTGCCCTCTGTGTTGGCCCTGGACACCAGCCATGTTTTGCGCTAATGAAATATCCCAGACGGAGAGGGAGAGGGAGTGCGTGTGTATCTGTGTGCATGTGTACATCTATTGTACATCTGCTGGGCCTGTTCAAATCTCTGCAGCTCTTTGCCAAGGACATACAACCAGACACTCATTTATTCACATATATAAAGTACATTAATACTATACATGCACTCATGCAAACCCAGAATACACACCCATGTATGCAAACGCAAGCAAAAGACATTGTATTAAGAAGCAGCTGACTTCCTATGCTATATCCTCATCACTCAGTCTGACATATTTACACAAGCACACAGGTCTGCAGCGTGCCCTTTGCCCTACTGCCTTTCCTTTCCAGACATACATCTCATGCATACACAGACACATATATATTTAAATTTAAAAAAAAAAAAAAGTCTGTCCCAACCACAAGCACACATTCAAAATAACACCAAATTCATTTCGGTGGCAAGCAGCCCTGAGGCAGAGAACAGTTCTCTTTCCAAACCAACCATGTTATGTTTATCCTTTACTGTGAACAAAATGGTCCACAGTTCAAACTCAGTTAAAGGTCAGCTCCATTCCTGTGAGCAGATCAATGTAGGGACCATCCAGTCAGCTACACATGTATGCCTTCCTATATGTGAGCCCTCCATCACTCAACCTTGCCTGCATGGCCAGCCAGTCAACCATAGACCACCGTTCTCCCACGGGGCACAGAAGAGGAAGGGGAGGATGGAGTGGGAGTGAGGGAAGAGGAGATGAAGCTGGACGGTTGGTTGAAACTGTCTGAAATTACCACAGAACCACTTCAGCAAGTTGAAAATACCACTGGAATCTCTTGAGCTTTAGGATGCATGGTTGAATCCTGGCCACAGCTCTGCAGCCAGTGGCTGGAGTTTTTCAGTTTTACTTCTGTTCTCTTCATTTCTATCAGAATACTTTTAGGGGGAAAATGTTCAGGCAGACAGATCAGCAGAAATGAGCCAAATTTATTTGGATGAAGTGACGAGAGAACCCTCAGTGAAAGAGGAAATGAGTCAAGCAGAGACTATGGGGTCCAAACAGAAGTTGATGAGAACGCTAGTGAGAAGCATGGAGGTGAGAGAGAATAGTAAAAAGGAAAAAAAAAAAAAAAAACAGGAAACTAGGGAGAGGCAACAGGAAGAGATGAAGGCTGTGATTAAGAGGCTGGCTTCAGATAAGTACAGAGGGATTTCCCGGGTGCTGCCTGCAACTGGCTGATCACACACTGAGAGGATGAAGGAGAGAGTGGGAAGACAAAGATCTCACATCCCTTTCTTTTTCCACTCAATCCCTTGTTCTCTATTCCTGTGTGTTTACTCCTCTCCCTGAAGGGATTAAGGTTAACATGCTGGCCTATCCTCAGCTTCCCTGCACAGGCCAGGCTTTTGCTGCATTTATCTCTGCCTCCTCTCCACTTCCATCCATCTCTCCTTCACTCCTGACATCCTGCTCCATCTCTGGTGTAATTTGGGATTCGCTTGTTTGGCTCAGTAATACAACAGCGCAAATCTGCAGCGTCTCCCTGCATCTCTTATCTCCTGTGCCTAATGAATAGAGATAAGCCTGTTTTTATTACCCTCCCTGACCTCAGTAAAACCGTGCACATATAGAAACACACAGCATTTGTGCACACCTACACAAGTTTTTATTACACTAAAAGCCTCTAATCAATTCTTGAAATCAGAAATTCTCATCTTTTCCAGAGTACTGTCAATCCACTGGAGAAAAGGTTCAGATATACATGTGGTTGGCCTTGGCTTAAGAGATTAGTAGGCCACTGGTCATCAGAAAAACAATCCTACTGTAGCTGATCATCAAATTCATTCCTAATGGGTTAGCTTGACTTTTTAAAAGGGACAGTTGACCAAAATATCCCAAGCCTGAGGAGTGCTGTTGGCTCAGCGGGCCTTAACCATGGCCATGTGGCGGTGACGTTGTGGATTTTCACTGTGTGTAGTCCTCCCTTCATTTTCTCCCTCACATCTTCCAAGTCACTCTCCAGTATGCTTTTCAGTAAAGTGAGAAACGTCTATTTAATTATATAAATCCATAGTGTTTGATCACACCACCAACATTAACGTCTTTGAAGGAGCAAACATTTCTTGATTTAGAATTCCCTTTTAATATCAGCAAGATTTTCTTTGTTGTTTTTAAGATGTCAGTGGAAACTTAAGTTTCAGCAAAGGTTTGCCCTTAATACAAACTTTGAATGCAACGAAACTGGTTTCAGCTGAAATCTGAGCCTTTTGAACTCAGCTGAGATAGAGGCTATGGTACCGCCCAGCATAGAAAAACACAAGGCTACCACAGACACAGCAGAGTGCCTGGAGATGAGATTAGGACAGAATGAATTGATGGCCTCTGAGAGAGATTAAGATAAAGAACAGTACATGTAATCTCATTGCTCACTAAGAGAAAAGAGAAATCCCAGCCTTTTGATTCTGAGGTTAACATGGTATAACACACACCCTATCTATCTATTGACGCATTCATTCATGTTAAGCGGTGTGTACCTAGTAATAGAGTAACCCAATAATCAACAGCATAGATAACTGCTCAGAATTTAGTGAGGGGATGACAGGAAGAAAGAGTGAGTAAAAGATGAAAGAGAAAAATCAAACAGAAAAAAAATAGAACAAAGTAAAGCTTGTGGCTACACTGACTGGGAATATACATGAGCTGCAGGTCTGCATACACACATACACACACACCTACGCACACTCACTTAAATTATTCACAATCAATGCAAGTGCCACAGTGCTGAGTGCTGCAGCTACCTCTGACATTAATTTTATGGCAGTTGAAGACCTACTACACCCACTACCACAATCACTGTCGCCATCATTGTCATTTACTATTCGCCACACTCATGATGCCATTACAATTCATTTCAGCAGAAAACAAATCAGACCCAAATTGATTGTGCTCATTTGGACAACACAACCAGCTCAACGGCTCCAAGAGGACGGGCTCTACCAATCTGACTGAAGGAAACGCTGACTGAAATGTTTGTGTGGGTTTGTGTACGTGATGCTGTTGCCAGGGTTTTTGGTTTAGGGAGATCAGTGATGCTGGTCATTTCTAATCTACTGTGATTCCAGAGCTCAGCCTCGTTCATTTCAACTGTCTAAGGATTAAATTCATGTCACTGACACTGCAACTTGGTGTGCACAGAGACAGAAATAGAGCTATCTATTTCTTTACCCATTTGTCAGAAAACTAATCTGTAAGATTTGGAAATTATTCTTCTGGTGATAAATGTGGCCCTCTGTTTAATCGGAAAAAAGCCATTGTTGACTGCAAAGGGTACATTGTACTTTTAACAAGCTTAAGGTACAGGCAATTGATGCAGCGAATCAGTGATTCACAAAATCTTTATTTAAATAGGGAGTTTGGTTTACTGGGTTAAAAAAGGCTAAGTTTTCATTCAATTCTTGATCTGTGAGGCGTGGGGGTAATTCTATGAGCTTCATTAATAATTTAGCTGGTTGTGCATTTTAGTGATTTCAGCTAGTCTCTACATGGTATTGTTATTATGCAAATGATAGTAACTAGTTTTATTAATGTTGTACAATCATCACATGGTTGTTCAATTCAAATGCCAGGAGGATATCAGCCTAGGTTATTACTTGGAAAACCAGCGGGGTTCATCCCCCATTGTGTTCCCGCATCTGAAATGGCACCTGACAGAGTGAAAATGTCAGTTCGTTTCCCTGCTTTGTCGAGCTTGTTCACGGATGAACCAATTAAGAAAATAATTGAAGCTGGATTACAAATTAATGAAGAAAAGGAAATGAGCCAAGGAACTGGGCCTTATGTTCATGCTACTCTTAGCTACCTACCTAGCTTTAGTAAGCCCAACTGAGGGTACCGCAACGTATCATTAGCTAGCTAGCTACAGCGAACCCATACTTCTTATATAGGCTGCATTCTTATTAGCTACTTCAGCGAGTTAAGTCTTTTAGTGTGGTAACTGTCAGTGTAGAAGTTGAAAACAATTCACAATGATTTCACTGTTTTATTGTTAATCCATTCCTTGAGACTTGTTTTTCTGTGTTTACTTATTGTATGCACTGGTTCTCCGTCATGGAGCCCCTGCGGACTTGGATAGTGAAACCCAAGGTAAGATGAATGGAACACTTAGTGTTGTACAAGTGTTAACAGAGAGGATTTCTCCCCCTTTTCCACCTGCATTAACACACGTCTCCTGTCAAGATTCTTGCCAGATACATGGCTTAAACTTAAAGTGAAAAATACATGTTGACACACTAATCATCAGGTATGGCTGTAAATAGACAAAAGAAATGTTAATAAGTCTACAGAGGGTCGGGATAGCTGGATGTGTTTAACTGCTTCAGTGTGTATTTAAAACCCTTTCCTTTTTTTTTTTTTTTTTTTTTTTATTCATTATTACTTTTCCCTCTTATTTTCCTGTGTTTGACCTTTGCCTATGTATTTGTTTTTCAATGCAGTTTTGTAGGCAATATAATATATACAATATATTGTTTGAAATGCACTGAAAATGAATTTGTTTGAATATAAATAAAAACATCTTTCATAATGAGCGTTTGAATTTATATTTGGCACAAGCTTTTTCAAGCTTTAAACAGAACAGGTCAGTGATGTTTTTGTCTCTGCATTCAAGGGCACAGTTTTGTTTTATAAAAGAGCAAACTGTCAGTCCAGCTGGAGCTCATTTGGCACCAATTCCAGTGGGTAGATTTTTGTACCCAGACATAAAGGTTCATATTTGTCTCTTGGGGTGCAGAAAAGTTCTTCTAGAGGTACAGACAAGAAGGTACAAAAATGTACCAGTGTTCAAAGGTGCAGTGTTCGTACACCCTGCCATGGTTGAGTTGCAGAAACAAAGCATTTCCTCCCTTTGAAGTCCATTCCTGTACCTTGATTTCTTAGTGTGTACAGTGAATGTGCATGTAAGAGTGTATGCAAGCGTGTGTGTGTGTGTGCGCGCGTGCATTTTGACATTTTAAAAAGCTAGCATGGTGGTAATTTGAAAACTCTGTGTGTGTGTGTGTGTGTATGTGTGTGTGTATGTGTGTGTGTGTGTGTGAGAGTGAGAGAGAGAGACGCTGCTCTCCCTCTCTGGGGAGACAGTGTGTTCCCTGCCACAGTGCATCAAAGCACACTCCATTGCCTTGGGAGAAGGCAGGAACTCTCTCTCCCTCTCTCTCCCTCTCTCTCCATCTTTTCCCTCCTCTTGCGCTCTCTCTCTCTATGCCTCCATCACCCTCCATCTCCCTCTATTTCTTTCTCTCTCTGACAAGGTCGCTGTTCGCCTCTTGCTGTCTCCCTGTCAATATTTACAGTCCACTTTACACTGGCACTGAGGTGGTTGGCTGTAGCCAGCAGAGAAAGCGGGGTTGCATTAGCCAAATGTAGCTGTCCACTCAGGACATGAATAATCTGTTGTTGTACAAGCACACCGTTTCTGCTTCTCTCTCTCTTTCACACACACACACACACACACACACACACACACACACACACACACACGGGTAGGAGGTAACAGGCAGAGCTGGAAAAAGCAAGCAGATACTTAACAGAAGAGGTACAAGTGCTCAAAAAGCACAGGTCAGCTTGTCATCACATCTATAAGAGCACATGAAAGTTCTCAACCAATTTTAGCACTTTCAAATATCAAACACATTAAACTAATTATGATACATTACACCATTTCCAGAGTGGTTATATTAAAATGCTGCATGTTGTATATTTAACAGTAACATACTAATATATATATACACAACATTGTAAGATTTTATTACAGCAGTTCTTTTATTAAGATGTTCCATTAAATTAATTGTTACTCTGTCGTGTATTACATCAGGCAAAAAAACCCTCTTAGTTAATTTGTCATACAACTGACTTGAAATTAAGAATTTTCATAAGAGAATTTCAGACAAAAATCATCACATAATCATAATACTAGGCCAGACAGTTTATAAATTATAAAATCAATTTTTCCCACCACCCTGGAACATTTAGGGATTCGAGATTTGCAGGAATACTTAGACATTTTCAAAAACATGCTTATTTGCTTTCATGCTGAGAGTTAGAAGAAAAGATCAATATCAGTGTCATGTTTGCATTTGCATAGTTTAGCATAAAGACTGGAAGCAGTGGAAAACAGCTAGTTCTGGCTCTGTCTGAATAATAAAACAAAATCTGACTACAGCTCTAAAACCCACTATTAACATGTTGAGTCTCATTTGTTTAATCTGTGGAAAAACAGACATAACAAGAAACAGCTATAGGACGAAACTCGCCATTAAATCCCAAACTGCAATTTTTTTTTTTTTTTAAAGTTTAAAGACTAAGTCAAACAAGACGTAACATGTTAATTATTGAGCTTCAGATGAATATTTGAAGTTTACCCCTGCTTCTCTATGCTAATCACATCATGCCTCTATAGCTCCAGACTTCTGTTTCATCTTGTCTCTGCAAGAAAGTGAAAAAGCTTTATATCTGCGAGAGTGAAAGTGTGAAATTTTCCCAAATAACAGCAGGTGTCCTACATTTTTCAATGAGAAACGTGTTTGTATACACTTGAAAGTCATCAGGTTGTTATGGTAATGTCTTAGATCACATTTACAGATTACAGAAGTAACGAGCAGCTGTAATGGAAAGTGACTTTGGAAGGTAATCCAACAACCCTGTTAATACTGTAACTTACAATAAATGTCGCAATCTGTTTCTTCTACCACACAATGCCTTCAAGCTCCCCATCCATCTTCTCGCCCTGCTTTTTCCACTCTCCTCACCCCACCCCCCACACCTCTCTATTCCCCTCTACTAGTGTCACTGCGGCCTTGAGGCCAGGCAGTCAGGAGCAGCTGGTATGTTTACCTGACCTCCTAACCACTGCTAACCTCTGGCTAGAAGGGACTCTCACCTCATTACCCACCACTCAGCCACACATACAACCTCAAACTCTGCTATCCTCTTAGATTTCTCCCCCTCAGCCAGGATGCTGCACTGTAATAGCCTCCTTGCACTGCAATCTTTTCAGTTGCCTGCTGTGCAAAAATGTTAGATATAATGAGAAGGAGGGGGAAAAAATAACATCTAGGACTTGGCCACTGCTTCTTTCCTCCCCATCTCCCTCCCTCTCTAAAGCGAAGAGAGTTAGCTCGCTTATTTCTCTCAACTCTCGCCGACTCACATGAGAGTGCTCTTCATGTCGCCCTCCTACCAAGTTCCTCACACAGACTGTCAGAAAGGAAACAACGCACAGAGAAAGAGACAGAGATGGAGAGGGAGGGAAGAGAGTGTAGAACATATAGGAGAGAACATAGAAAACTGAGTGAACAGAAGAATCAAGCTGGAGGGTGGAGAAGTAGAAGATGTGGAGAAGTTGTTGAAGATTTGCAGGAGGGAAAGGAATCCAAGAAAAACAGGAAAGTATGAGTGGCACACAAAAAGTTGAAAATGTCCCACTCTATCAGCTTGATAAGATAAAACTAATGATCCTGGTGCAGAATTTGCTCTGAGTTTTTTGTTGGGATAATGATTTCCTTTCAAGTGTTGTTTACTGTGGTTGTATCTGCTGTATTGTTGACCGCAAAGTAGGCAGCCTAAAAGAGCCTTGCACAGGGTCCTGAGAGTGCCATTGCTGTAATAGGCCCCATTTCTCCCTCAAACTGCCTCTCATCAGCTACTGATTGATGACACACAGAGCCATAATGGCCCTGCACGTTCTCCACATTCATTCACTTCCCTCTTCATCCAATGCCCCTGGAGAGAAACCACAACAATGCGAGCTGTCGAGACAACCAAAAACTACGCTCTCGCCGAACTCAAATTCAAACGCTCATTAAGAAAGACGTTTCCTCATTCAGTTATGCATTGCCACTGGGAGCCGGTGGACAGAGACAATAGAATACAGAAGGGATGGAAAGGTGGGGAAGAAAGCAAACAAAGTACAATTTATCTGTATGGGAATAAAGAATGGTTTCATTAGTGTTTAAATGCAGTTGATTGGCTGCTTGAGATGGAGTGGTGGTGATTTATGCATTGGTAAAAAGGATGCAACCTATATTGTGGCACAAGATGCACACACACACACACACACAAATCAGTGCTTCTGTATACAAACCTGTGGGGGGAAAAAAGAGAAATCAAACTGTTGTTGGAAGCCAGAAATGTACACCTCGCTTGATTTCTGCAACTGTTCTACATTTCAGAATTCTCGAAGGTCATCACTGTGTCTGTTGTGCAGCTCTGCCAACAACACATCACGCATCACATCACTATCTCAGTGCCAAGCAATGTGCAAAAGACAAACACATAGATGTGAGCATGCACACATGTGGAAAGGTCTAGCGCGAAACTGAAAAGCACAAGTTCACACAGACGCCGACATCCAAAGTGATGCGTCGGCTCATGCATGTGCATAGATGCAAATATTCACATTTACGGACACACTTTAAACCTCATGTCACGAATGAAAGATATCAAACTGTGGCACATACATCAAACTGCATTACACCAAGTAGCCACAGTTAAAATGCCTAACAGCATCAATAATGAATAAATCTCCATTCTTATCCTCCACCATGCGGTGAGAGCATTGAAGACAATGTCACTGATCACGTTGTTCTAAACCAAAAGTGTTTGCAGGCACAGTTAGGTTAGTGGAATCTGAATATTCAGGTGTAGACAAACTCCTCAATAAACACCCACACACACATTCAGTTTTGCCTCTTCAGACCCTCCTGCCCACTCCTCAGTGCAGGGGTGCCTGTTTATCAGCATGTGTGTTTGTGTGCGTTTCACAACAGCAGTATTTATGTCCAGTGTTTGTGCGTGTGTGGGGTAATCAATAGTGTTTCAGTGAAGGACACTTAGGAGCAGATTGGAGCCTAAATCCAAGCCAGCATGAAAGACAACATGACAGAAACACTTGCTACTTGACCTGAAGGGGCTCAGTGTGACATCTACCCTAACTGTTGTCGAGAACACACACATACAGACACCCACACCCACACACACACTTAGACACGCCTGTGAACCCAGAAGAGTGTCTTCAAATACAGTTAAAAACATTTACACACTGCTACATCAAAGCAGGCAAACTAATGAGTTATTGACCGATGAGCCTACACACACACACACACTGCATCCATTCCACACATAACAGACGTGACCAGCGTCCTTGTCACAACTAAGCAGAATGTGGTATAATGAGAGTGTGTGCACAAATGCATGCATGCCTGCCTGCGTGTGTGTGTGTGTGTGTGTGTGTGTGTGTGTGTGTGTGTGTGTGTGCGTGCATGCACCGGGGATGACTGTGTGTACACAAGTCATTATTAGAGGTTTAGTGTGTGCTCACCAGTCAGTCAGGCTCCAGTCAGAGGAGTCAGCTTAAGGGCTCATAGCAGCTCCCTGAGGAGACACTAAATACCATCAGCCGTTTAAATCCATCCATGACCATTTTAAATATGCAGCACACACTCACTCCATTTTTAATAAGGGCTCTGAGCAAGACAGAGGGAGAAAAAGGGAGAGAGAAGAGACAGAGAAAGAGAGGGAGAAGGGGGGGGGGGCAGACTGAGGAGCAGGGAGAGGGAGGAGGGAGGAATATGAGGGGAAAAGAGGAGAGCAGAGTCTGTTGCATTGATTTCTTGGCAGTTTGGCACTGGCCCTGGAAAAGCCACAGATGTGTCAGAGTCAGTTAGGCACGCAAGAAGAGAGGAGACATGCATGTACACACACAGCACATGTGCAGACAACATGTAAATATGTGTATGTTTGAGTATATACAGTATATTATATACTATATATACACAAACATGCACACACAGAAATGCTCATAAATAGAGGTAAGACATAGTGTGCACTCAAAGTATCTGCAAGTGTGTGTGGATTACAAAAGTACCTGCGCGAAGGGAGCAAGTGAAAGCCGGGGATGATGCAAGGGGTTTTGATGCCTTTCTGAGAAAAACCAAGCATTTCTCTCTGAAGGCAGAGCCAAAAATAGACACCATTACACACACCTAGATGGGCAGTAAATTTCTCCTTAATCCCTGGCTTAACTTAGCTCAAAAACCTGTCTGCTCTGCTCAGCTTTCAAAGAACACCTGACTGTGTGCGGGTGCATGCACAGCCCAGCGGAACAGCAGCAAAAAGTCGGATGTACATTTTGATCTGAGAGCGGAAGAGACATTAGGATCAAAGTCGGGGACTGGGGAGAATCAACTGATCTTAGCTCTGAATCCATGAGCATCCTCCAGACAGACTACCTGATTAGCTAGGCATTTGTGGCCTATATCCAGCATGAAAAATGAAAGGAATATTGATGATAAAGCCTTAGGCAGAATTGTATCTAGGTCCTCTTGTAGATCAAAATGGCACCGACTCATGTCAAGTTTAAGGGTTTGACTCTCATTGGGGTCACCTGTGCACTGAAATTTATAGATGCTTAGATTAAACGTTAGACCTTTCCAAGTAATTGATATTTTGAATTATTTATTTTGTTGATAAGGTCTACATTTTCAATGTAGAATATTTTTGTATGAATGAATCTCTTCTGCAAACTACTGCTTGTGTTACTTTTTTAAAAATACAGCGTGAACCCATTTCATATTGTGCTTTTTTAAATAGCAAACAGTATAAGTTAAGGCTATGTCTAACTATTATTAATAAATTGGGCTTTAGTTTAGAAAATTATTAGAAATGGCACATTTAATTTAATCCTGAAACCTTGAGGTTGCTGGTTTTGTCAACAGCCACAAAATTGTGAAGCAAACCTTCACAATTAAGATACTGGAACTGGATAAATTGGCATTCTCGCTTGACTGACTTAATTCTTTGATTAACAAAATAGTTCATGATTAATTTAAATTTTCTGTTGATCAACTAATTGCTCAAACAAATTGTTTCAGCTCTAGTTGAAGAAATAGATGGAACTATACTTATATCTGTCTTTCATCCACGCTTATAAACTTGCTGTTTGCTCAGTCTACTGAATTAATGAGAGAAACCACGGATGCAAGCTGCACCTGTGTGCCAAACAACTTAACACCACTTCAGTAAAGCCTATATGTCAACAGTGTTCACTCAGCAGGAATGATGTCACACTCATAATGGAGCAGTGGCTTGTGTAACTCTTATTTCCTGCTTCAGACAAACACAAACACACTTATACACACACCTATGCAGTCCCAGTCCCTCTTGCTCCAGGTGACAGGTGTGTCATGCCAGCCTGGCAGGAACCTGGCAGTCCCACCCGACAGCCTGAATGACCAGTTAGTCAGTAAGCTGATTCACTGACGGAGAGGGTAAAAGCTTACTCAACATCACGCCGGCTGCATTGTGTATATAAGGGTCTATTCTCAAAAGAAGAAAAGGGTGAATGCGTCACTCATTTTACACAGAGACACATGTAGAGATGCTCAAGCACATACACACAGAGAGACGGCCTGGCACCCGAGATGCAGATTAGACACAATGTGTTTATTACCCTCTGTGCCACAGACGAAACCAGTCCCGAGACCTCCGTTCATTTGGCTGTCAGTGAAGACACAATAGGACAGTCACACTTTCTTTGACGCACCACTCTGGAATGTTAATCACAGCAGAAGCCCATTATCTTCACATCCTCTTGTTCCCTCCCTCCATTTGTCTTCTTCTCCTTTTTTAAACCTGACAAACTCATTGCTCGTTACCAGAAAATACCATTGTTTCATTGAGCGCACATGTTGTGGAAGACAGACACATGAGGCAGAGGAGATAAGAGAGGCAGCGAAGAGGGGAGGCCTGCCTGACTGCTGACATAAATTGGGGATCATAAAAGGTGTCGTTGCAGAATTAATCTGCGAAGAATGAATAAAGTGAAGTACCACTGGGAGGTGTGCGCATGTGTGTATATAGATGAGTAGTGGGTTGTTCTTGAATCCATAATGAAGACACGAGAATGGAAAGAAATGTGAAACAACTTTCAAATGTGTTCATAAAGCTTGATCGTCTAGGTTCCTGAGGATGTGTGTGGTTTTTATTGGTGAGCGTGTATACACAGTATATTGTATATAGGGTCCATGTCTGTGCCCGTGCCTCAGCTGTGACATACTGCTCGCCTCTCTCTGCTGCAGTGCCTAAAGGAGGTGCCACATACATCATGAATTTTATGCATAAGGCTGAATGTCAACAATGATGCATAATTTTTGCGGTAAAATGCTAAATGTCACCAAACACCAGGCTCCGTTTGGACTGACAGCGACGCCTGCATCACCAGAGGACGTGCTGGCAGCCAGCAGTCGCCACGCCAGCCGTCACACCAGAACAGAAAGGCCACAACTGTAGAGTACACAGTTGTGGCAGGAGCGGCAGAGTAGGCGACAAGAGAGATTGGGGGACAAGGAGGGTAATGAAAGCAGAGTTGAAGGAGAGGGGAGTAAGATAAGAGGGTTGCTTTTGCATTTCTGTGCACCCTGCACAGACGTATTTGCAAAAGAGCCGAACAAGAGAAACAAAATCACAACCTAATACACGATTTAACAATATTACCTTTTTATTTCCTCTTAAGTAGCTTGAAGGCTGAAAGAAATCTCTTATACCACTGTGACAGTTATCATATACTATGTACAGTATCATCATCTTCCATTCTTTAAGGTATGTGGCATAATTCTATAAAACATTTAATTCAGTCTATGAACATTAAATTTGGTATCTTTGGAAATCCAATGAATGTTCTGGGGTTTTTGAACAAAGTTTGGCTGCATTGAGCATTAAGCTTGGTTCACACAAATGATGACAAACCACTTGTAGTGGTATCTAGTGTGGTAGTAATCTAATGGTAGTAACAGGTGATGTTTATCTGGGAAATTACATGTTCAGCCATACACCTTTCCAATTATCTCTACCCACTTTCCACAGTGGGTTAAGAGAGGACTGGATCATTTGATGTTTTTTCTGGGGAAGACTTCATAGCTACAGCTGCTGTTTGTAGCTTTGGCCAGGTTTGCTTAAGCTAGCAGGAGGAGGTGGAGCTGGGTGACCTTTCAACTTGTTTGGTGGATTGCGTACAGAGTGCTTTTCCACCTGGCTGAGATCCAATCACTATCTCCAGATGTGGTCTGAATTGAGCCAATTGCTCTCTATAGGTACAGACAGAAATAAGGACATTTATTCAATGGAGAGGAGACTAGTTACACACTGAAATATCTCAAAGCCTGGACAAATGAAACCATGAAAGGCTTTTTTGTCATTGGGGTGAACAGACCCTTTAACATTTTCTATTAAGTCTTTCATTGTCCTTACCTCTCCTTTATACTCATTACACCCACAGGGAAATGAGAAAAAAAATGTACTAACACACATATACACACAACACAACACACGCATAGGGAATGTGAGGACAGAATGAAGAGAAGATAGAGAGAGCGAATAAGTAGCCAGTGATGCAGATATACGGCTTAAATTCCTCCTCCAAGGCAGGAGCCCACCAGCTGAGCTCCCCAAATGAAAAACTACACTATTAATATGTATGTGGAGAACTGGCATCAAGTATTTTCAACCACTCATGCACAATATGCACAGAAAAGGCAGTATCGTGCACATGTATACACACAAACACTCCGCGGCAGCAACAGTCACATAAATAAGTTTGATATTCTTGCATTTTAAAGTGCTAAGTTTGTGTTTATGACCTTTAAGGTTGAAGGGGTGAGTAATGAGAAGCACGACAACTCAGCTAGGCCTGCCTGAGAGGCTGCTGAATGAAGGACAGAGATGGAGGGATGGGTGAGAGAAGGAGATGGAGAGAGAGAAAGTAAGAAAGAAGAAATATGAAGGCACTGTCATCTCATTTCTCCTCCCTCCGGCTCCCCCAGCTGTTGTTCTCTCTCCCTCTCTCGATCACTTTTCATTGTCACTCATCCCTCCAATCACCCCTAACCACTTGTGCTGCCCTCCCCCCTCCACTGCCCTGCCTTCCCTTCCCTTACTCACTCGCTCTCTCTTTCTCCCTCCTCTTCTTTCCCTCTCTTTCTCCATCCACACAAATGACTCAGTGAAACAGGTCAAGTGTTACAAAATTCCCCCTGCAGCTCAACCTGCCTAATACAAGGCCTGGCTCATTGCACCAAGACAAGTAATACGCTGCGTCCTCACTGAGAGGGGGACTTGAACACACACAGAGGGCTAATACCAACACACAAAGAGTATCAACTCATAAAATGCCTAAAAAAATGTGCATATCTACATGCACACCAGCTCATACCAATTAGAATTTGATTGAAAGAAAATAGAAATAGTTGATTGAGCTGAAATCATTCGTTTATTGACAGAAAAATAAGATCCTAATAATTTCTCAGCAGAAGCTTTTAAAATTTCTTTGTCATATTCAACTGAATATATTTGCATTTCAACCTGCAACACAGAAAAAAAACAAAACAAAAAAAAACAATCAATTTGAGGACATTGCCCTCGGCTTCTGGAAATTGCAATGGGAATTTTTCAGTTTCCACAAAAATAATCTGCAGATTAATCTAAAAAGATAATAATCATTGTTTGCACTTCTACATATTGACATTGCTATAAATACTACAGGGTAAAAATTGGGAAGAAGCCACATTTAAACACACTCTGCTGCAGTGTCTTTCTACCTCTCCCACCTCTCCAGACTAATGAATAGCAATTGGGCGACAGAAACCCTGAAGCAATGGAGTAAAAGTGGTATTAAGAGGAGGACAGCAGAGTAAAGGGCCTTAAAATAGGATAAATGACTAGAAAAACTAAAGTCAGCGCACACACTTGCCCTTTAACACACCATGGCAAACCAGGTGCTAGACACTACAATATGCAAGTATGTTTTCTCTGCAGGCGGAGTGTTGTGAGATAGAAATGTAACAGCTCCATATATCAGGATGGTGGGTCCCTGTGGAGGATGAACAGCCTGAAAGCAGTACCTGGACAGTGCGTGTAATACACAGATAAATAACTGGGAACCTGGAGCCATATGGTGACACATAGACTCCCGGAGAGTGCATGTAAAGCACTGCACTATAGCATACGATGATAAACAGACCAGAAATAGAGGGATTGGACCAAAGCACGCACTTGCTTGTAAGAGTTTTGTCTGAATCCCCCGGGAACGACGGTTGTTTGGGAGGGTAATGACTTAGGAAAACTAAAATGTACTGGAACATAAATTAATCAAAATCTGTGCCCTGCATTCATGCACCCCATGAGTGCTCTGTACTGTCTATTTTTGCAGATTACACCCTATTGTAAGTGCACAACAAAGACAGTTCCAGCTATTACAGGCAGGGCACAGAGCATAATTCTCCATCAATGTTTCCGCTCACTGCTTCTGTTGAGAGCAGGGTGGTCATATCTGAGAAGTGAGGGTGGGACGAACCAGTCATTACTGTCAAGGTGGCAAAGATCACATCCACGTTGGTGAGACCGATAATCGACTCCTGTTTCTAAACATTTCACGTAGTGCCCCTGTGTTGCCAAAAGCAAAATTTGAATAACATTTAATTTCCTCCTCTAAGATAAGACCTTTTGTCCGTTCAAGACTATTTTACTCTATCACTGCCCTAAGCTGACAGTTAAACGGACAGGAGATGGTGCAGCGTTGCTGTGCTTCGCATGGCAATTCTGAGCTATTTTCTAAACTCAACTCTCTCCCCCTTTCTCACATTATACACTGAAGTGCACTTCAGCAGTGCAGTGAATCGGGGCTGTTACCCATGATGCCTCAGCTGCAGGGGTTGAGTGACAGGCAACATAGTTGAAATCACTGAGGACCCCAGAGGAGAGGAGGGGTTAACAAGGGGCCACAGACATACAGGAGACCCCTAGCAGGTGTGTACCGTGGTCATGGACGTCCACAGGGGCTACACACACACACGTAAACACACACAAACACTAGTGGGAAGGACAGTGTCTGACATCCATTGCTACTAGAAATTTTACAGCTGGGAGCAGTTTTGTGTGATGCATAAAGATTTTTGTCACTAGGAGAATCAATCAGTGAGTGTATTTCCCTTCTAAAATGATGCCTTTGGTTTCAATAGCAAGAGATTGGAGATGTGCTGGAAATGAGAAAAGAGGAAGTAGAATGATTAGAGGGGATTTTACACGCCAGGATTGGTTGGACAGTATTGGATGTAGCGATCCAAAGACTCACATACAGAGCTACATGCCCGCACACACAGTTCTTTAACAGATTTACAATGCTCTAACATTCAGTCGGCAGAAGACGATGATAAGATAGGAGCGACAGTGGAGGACGGGGCAGGAGAAGTGATTACAGGGAAAGAGATGTCTAGATAAGGTGACAGACAGATGAATGGGGAGGCAGTCTGTGGACATAAAAAAGGAGCTGACACATGCATATGAACAGACGAAGACAGACAGACACACAATTTTATGATGTTCTTACAGTCCTCGCTTCACTTTAGCTGTTATTTGGCCAGTGCAGATAACATCACTCTGGAGCACTGATGGAGGCTTACGGTTGAGACCACTCCATCACTTCACCACACTGTATGTACCAGCAGACGCATAAAGGAAACCCATACAGTGAGGAAATGAAGAGCTGAGTGATGATTCAGTGTGACTGCTAGTCAACATGTGGTGGTTGTATTGTGTGTTCTCTTTTTCCAATACCAAGCAAATTATTGTACTGTCAAAGAGGGAAATTGTGATGTATATTTTACATTGTAATATGGAGACGCTTTCTGTAAAGGTCATCATTATAACCAGCACTACGTGGTGATAGAGGTATGAGAATGAATAATATATACATTAAACATAATATATTGAGGAAAGAAATATACAACACACACACACACATCCTTCATGTTTCACACAGTGATGCATTCAGTGTCAACGTCAGGAAATACTCTCATTGGTATCATGGCATATACACAATTTTAACAACCACACATACTGATTTAATAATAATAGCACAGGTCGTGATGTAATTCATTTCGCATGCACTTTGGAAACATAAACAGCACAAATATTAGTTGTACATCAGCAAACAGGAAACATTTCTGCTAAACTCCCACACAGAAAAAAAAAAAAACAAAAACATACATTTGCATGCACGTTCCGTACTGTTAGACAGGGAAACATCTGCACGGCTGTTACATACGCTAATGAACACAAACACAATCATCCACCATTTGCTGTGGACTTGGCAGGCCCCAGAAGTCTATCTCGAGTCCCTAAGACCAAATATTTGCAGACTTATTTTGTTTTTATCTTCATATTCATCTCCCATTCTGTATGTTTATATCTGAGTGTATGCAGACGTGCATGTGCCAGTGCGTGCATGTACTTTGTAAGAGCTGCCTGTTGAGACGGTGAATTAAACAGCAAGTGCATTTGATCTGCAAAGCACTCCAGGGCAAATACACACAAAATGAGACACACACAGACACACAGACACACAGACACACACACACACACACACACACACTCTTGCATACAGCATCAAAATCATTTCCGTCACAGAATCTATTCTTAGGAGCAGCAACAAACCATTCTTTCCCCGATATAAATCTCTTTTATTCATACCCACAGTCACGCACATGCACGCACACACAGACAGACATGTGCACTCTTAGCTCAAAGCTACACTCCCTGGTGGTCATACTGCGTTCACATAATGTTCTTTGTTTTTTATTTTCTACAACAGGATTTGTTCCAGGTAACTCACAAACATGCAAGCACACTCACTGCATCTTTCATCTGGTGGTGGTTGGTGTTTGTGCAGGTGTGTCGAGGTCAGCAGCAGTCTGAGGATGTCAGAGCTTCTTTCCCTCTCTCCGTCAAACACGCACACACACACACACAATTTGATCTATGAGAAGCTAAATCAACACAGCTGCAACAACTCAGTCCTCGTCATCCTCCTCCCTTCACTCAGCCGTCTCCACTCCATCTTTAATGAGGCTTCTCCTCCCTCTCTCCTTGTGCTGCTTTTTACCCTTTTGCTCTCTTCGTCCACCCCAACTCCTCCTCTCCCCCTTTCTTCTCTCTACCCTGTATATTCAATCTTGCATTAGTCACTGTTAAATTTATATACCAGAAAGTTCTCTGTAGCTGCTGCCAATACACAAGGCGAACTCTCCACCGATCTCTCCACTGCACCTCCTCTTCAATCTCCATTATGCCCTCTTTGCCCTCCCTCCATATTACTGCCCTCACTCTATCCCTCTCTCCCTGCCCTTCTCTGCCCTCCCAGCAGTTGGCCGAGCATGTGCTACCCCAGGGGAGATGTGCCTCATCCGCCCAACAATGCACTGCAACCACCCTGTTACCTCCAGCCCTGTCAGCACGGGACAGGAAGAGTAAGCAGCCTGGAGCCTCCAGGGGAAACAGGAGCATCCACTTCCCCTGTCTGTCTGCCATGCATGTATTTATACGAGTGTGTGTGTGTGTGTGTGTGTGTGTGTGTGTGTGTGTGTGTGTGTGTAATGTACACATATCTCAACAAACTGAATGACCAGAAGCCAGAAGATCAGATGTCGGGAAGAGGAATGATATGATTTCCAATTTCCTGTGATTATTTACAGATGTAACTTCCTCTGCAGTCTGTTTTCACCTTGCTCAACATGATAACAATAGTCTGTTACAGGAAACAACTACCATTCAGGTACGTGCATCTAGTTTAAAACAATTATTTCATTATTTGTCAGGAAGTTTATAACTTTTTTGTTGGAATTGATTGGCAGCTATAATTTAAATGGACTATCTGGAAGTTTTCTCTGCTGCCAAACATGGTTTCTTCCCACGAGCAGGTGGTTGTGATTGTTGCTTAACAAGAGCTTGAGCCAGTGTTGTCTTTGTAATACAAGAGCTTATGATACACCCTCTCAGCAGTGCTTCATTTTCAGGCCAGACTGATGGTTGCAATGAGTTACTGTTGGAAAGTGATGAGACGGGCTGAGGCCAACCAGCTAGCGTGCCAACTTAAGTAGAGGAGAATACGTGACAGAGACAAGAGTTACCACTGGCGTTTATTTCCAACTATGGTGACAGGTATTGGCAAGTAAAGGAATTTAGTTTAATGCTGAACTCACAAGGTTTCTTCTAAGTAAGTAAACAGCTCTGAATGCTAATGTAGGCTATGAAGCAATGGTAAAACTTACAAATAGCTCCTTAAAGGTGAAGAGGAACTATTATTCTCTGAATTTTACTACTATCTTAGTCATAAGTCAGTGCATGTTTACAGAGTAAATAGTGGATGAGTGTGTGCTATCTAAAGCTACTGCCTTCCCAGCATTCACCCAAAACAAACTCCACAAAAGTAACTTAGCTAAGACAAGATAGTAGATTAGAACAGATAGTACAAACCCAGTCCTTCCTACAAAACAAACAAAGATACCAAGCTGCACTGTAACCTGTTCCACAGAGAAGTACCTTAACCCAATTTAACATCCACAAAGCACCATGGTCAGAAAACAAATTGGTCTCTTACATACTGACTCTCCAATTTGTCACAAACTGGCTCAGACAGTGTGAAATTAAGGACTCCACATGAGAGATTTTAAAAAAATATTGATTCAAATTTCATTTCAATAAAACAAGGGAGTGTGAAAGTGAGCAATATCAACAGTGAAAATAATAACTGTGTGGGGAATACAGCACAGTCAGAGAGTATTAGGACCACATTTGGCTGTGTATGACATTTGGTTTTGAGTGAAATGTCTTAAACATTCATGACCCCTCCATCTCAGGATGGATTGTAATACTTCTGGTGACCCCCTGCACTTTAAATCTAATGCCATCGTTAGGTCAAAGTTTCCATTTGCCCAACATGTCGGTGTATAACCAGATAACAACATTCCCATCAGCCTCAGATAGTAGGAATTTGGAAATTTAAACTAAGATAGTGAACGATTTACACATAGCCTTCATCATATTCTTATTCTCTGGAGCTTTTCTCCTAGTTAGTCTTCAGAAAATTAACCATTTGCTTGGACTGAGGTCAGATGGGCCGGCTTGGCCAGTGAAGAACATTCCACTGTTTCACCATAAAAACTCCTTAATTAACTTGTCTCCATTCTTAGGATAATTGTTCTAAAACTGGAAGACTATGTGCTACATTAAGAGTTATTAGTCAAATCCAATCAGCTGGAGAACAGAACCAAAACAAAGAGAAACATATCACTGTCAGTTAAAGAATGAGCCAGTTAAAAGATAGTAAGAGGCACACAGCTGGAGATTTGATGATTCACCACAGGCAAGAAAGAGGAAAGCCAGTTGCTTTAAAGCCAATAAAAATATGCAGGGGCCTACTTTCATAATTGAGGTCAGAGGGAGACACTTGCTTTAATCCCTGTGAACACCCAGGTCACTACATCCATCACTCAGACATCCATGCAACAGGCCTGGCCATTCATCACTCACTCTGGGATTTATTAGTCAGGTCTGGAGCTAGAGGGTGAGAGGTTAAATGAGGAGAATTGTGTTTGTGGTTATCAGCTTGGAGAGACCAAAGTGAGTCTGTGTGCTAATCCACAAACACACATACACTTGGCCCTTCAGATGAGCAGCTGTAGCTGCCAGAGCTGAAGTTCAAACATACAACTTTGCACAAACATGCATGTGTGAAACAGTACACAGACACACATTACATTGTTGCACACCCCCAACTCCCAAACAATCTGATAAGACACATACACATTCACATTTTACAAACAAACATTCTGTGGAAATCTGATCTGTGCAGCCCAGCAAAGCTCTCAGCAGGGGCCTGAATACAGGAACATTTTTTCGCACACTGTATGACCAAAGAACACACTCACACGCTCTCCCTCTGTCAAGTACATGCCTTTGCACACTCACGCACACACAACTTGGAATGAACAGGGCCACAACCAGCTAGCCGGATTGCCCAGGGGTACTGCACCATGTCTCATCATTGTAAGCTAATGTTGAACACAGTGGTAGTGCTTGGCGTAGCTGCTGTCACTTTGGCTTCAGATCCAGGTAATTTGCTTGGAGCTCAAATAGGCCAGGTTCTGCGTTACGGGGTCACTGCTTTCACATGAGGTGGATACCTTTGCCT
Organism: Rachycentron canadum; assembly: GCA_038496675.1. Taxonomy (NCBI): domain Eukaryota; kingdom Metazoa; phylum Chordata; class Actinopteri; order Carangiformes; family Rachycentridae; genus Rachycentron; species Rachycentron canadum. Next base: position 135,368 of record CM076653.1, read on the forward strand.
GTGACAAATGCAGATAAAAAAAATGCAAGTGTTGCACATGCTTTTGTTTCTATCTGCAGCTTAAAAGGCTTTCTGCTGTGCTTGAGTCTTTTACATTCAGCTAAAAAACCAAAGGACTCAGTGTGTGTCTGTGTGTGTAAGTGCTCTCTATCTTACCAGCCTCAAATCCAAAGCAATTAGAGAGGCCAGATGGTGGGCTGGACTCACAGTAAATAGCTGTGCATTGACAGAAGAAGCTTGCAACAAAAATGAACTGTGACAAGTCACCAGGATGGCACACAGACACATGATGGCATCATCGAGGACACACCGCCATAAACCGACTGTCACCATTGTGGGGCCATTAACAGCAGACGTGGATTGTATCGTTTGGTGGGGACACAGAGGGGCTTTTTTGTATGTAAACCAAATGAAGCAGGTGCACATGCACACATGACCAAACTCATACACTCATATGCCAGCACATTCATACATAAACCTGTACATGCCCACAGACAACCCTCTACATGCCCTTCTGTTAAAATTTGACTAAGCCAGTTTGGTTTCGTCAGAGTTCAAACAATGCAGCCTTTGAGAGGCGCGCCATTCACTGAGTTTCAGCTTGGACTGCACATTCCCCTACTGAAAACACAAACTGCCTCCCTGCAGGAAAACCACTGAAGCTACAGCACCACATTCCTCCCCTCTATCCTTTTCTCACTGTGTGTGCAGCAGTTACAGCGTGAGAGGTGTTTGGGCCCCAGTGAATATAATGATTGTATTCATGCATCTTGAAATAAGAGCGCACATGTGCTCTTCATCATCAGTATACTCAGGTGAAAAGCCTGAAAAATATGCCCTTTAAGCAACTACAGTAGTCTCCATATACCTGTTACCAAGGCAGCAAGTTTACTTCAGCCAACCAGGACAAATATACAAATCAGACAAAACTGGGAGGAGGTGGAGCCACAGTACAGGACAACTGTAATCCACAAAATGGCTTCTTCTATTCCTGTGCTCAATTTCCTATAAGCCTGTTATCACACGTCTGTTGACACACACACACACACACACACACACACACACACACACACACACACACA
>CM076653.1:136949-179903 GCA_038496675.1 Rachycentron canadum
TGTCTGTCAAAGAGAATGAGAAGCCAATTGTGCAAAAAAAAAAAAAAAGTGTGCTTATTATGTAGAAATGCAGTCACTACTAACTTGAACAAAAAAAGTATACAAGCATGTAGAATTTTTTCCCCCCCTAAACAAAATTGACTTTAGGCTTTCAGTAAACAGCTCAGTTAGTTCAGACTGTTGAAACACCCCAACTACTGAGGTATTCATTAGATTAAAAATTACATTCTCAATGCCCTCTGAAACATGTGAAGTGAAGGCTTAGCCAAATCAGGCCTCCTTCATTGTTACTTCCACAACACTGGCAACACTGGCTCCACTGATCTGATATTTACATTTTCATAAATATCCACATTTTCACAAGAAAAATAAAAATGCTTACATATATAGTACACAGATACCACACACCAAAATGTACATATAACAGTTTAACTTGTCACTTTTTTTTTTTTTTTAATCCAAATAGAAAGTATTACGCTCATATTTCTCTTTGTAGTGGTGACACACACAAGTGCAAAAATAAGTAATGCATTTTTATTTTATTGAGTGGTTGTGGTAAAATCAGCTGTGATCAGCAAATGTACTTTACCCCAGTTTGACAGGAGTTGCATTTATGTATACGCTAAGGCCATTAGACAATAATTGAACATGCTGGCTTACAGTATGCCAGACAGTGCTAAAATGCTAAACACTATTTTTGTCATCTGCCTTCTGTCTCTCTCCTATTCTCCCTCTGCCTCTCTGTAGGTTAACAGCCATTGCTATGGCAAACAAGGACTGTCTATCTCTATAGATACTTGAGGTGTATGTGAGAGCGTCTCACATCTAGAGTTCAAGGTTAAAAACAGCCACCATAAGAAATGCTGGCAAGTGCAGTCATTTGAGCTCTTGGCGATGGGTCACCCTGCATTTGACCTCATGACCTGCAGCCAACTGCAACTCAGATCTTCGTTGAGCCTTATGAGAGGTCAGCACAGTCATCTGGACCACACTCACCAGATTCCCAGTGGGTCAAAGGGGAGTTGATTAGAAGGCCAGGAGAAGCATGATTAGAGGAGCTACAGTGCAAAGATTGTCCGTCACAGTCATCCACTGGCTACGTAGATACAGTGACGCATGCACACTAAGCCTCAAAGGCAGAAGTGTACAGTAGCCAGGGAGCAGTGTTTGTTTGAGTGGGCCTCCTGTGGCTCGTTAGAGGGATAAATTAACAGTCAGGAGACAATCAGCCCTGAAGCTGCATCATAAAGGGCCATTTCACTGCTTGTTGCCTGTTAGTCAATATGACTCCCATGGCATCGCTGTGGACGCAAAGTTTATGTCTCCAAATCAATTCACTACATTTAACAACATCTGCTGATGGAAAGAAAAATTACATGATCTCATTAAAATCTATCTAACCTACTGCGGTCGCCCTTTGGAGGTAGGGTCCTGTTACATCCGGCCATTTACTAAAGTATACGAGGAGGTGGTCTGTGCAGTGGAGTGAACATGGCCACTCCAGGTGGATTAGTCAGTCCTGGCATGTCAGGGTAGACTGGACTGAAATAGAGTAAGTGGGGCGTTTGACACATCAGGAGCAGTAAAATACTCCCCTGCTCTCTTTGGCCCTGACCTCAACACTGCCCTGGATAAATCATAAACTCCCCATAAACACCAGGAGAGAGGGCGAAGAGAGAGGGAGGGAGATGGAGGGATGATAGAGAGACAGAGGTGGGAGAAGGGGGAGGAGGGAAGTGTGTGTGTGTGTGTGTGGGGGGGGGGTTCGCCACGTCATAAACGATAAGTGGTGGCAATCTGTTGGTCCCGGCTAAGCGAGCGACTTCACGGCTCATTACCAATCAAGCTCCTCCTGTCAGGAGTGCTCTGAAGAGACGGGGATGAGGAGGAAGAGAAAAGAAGAGACGTGCTCCTCTCTAGTCCTCCTGTCTCCTGCATCCCTCCCTCCATCCCTGTCAGATTGGCTACACCTCATTCCCTCATCTCTTGTTTACCGTCTCTTTACCTCCAGGCACAGTACAAAAGTTTGCATGTGAAAACCTTGTTAAGAACTTGGTTGAAACTCTGCAAACTTACTTTGTTAAATTCAGCCGCTCTTGTATTTGTGCAGCACATAAGGACCTAATGTTCTTTTTAAATTTTGTAAATTCAAGAGTCTCTACTGTGGCAGAGATATTTTATTTATTTTTTATTTTTTTTAAGTTTGAAAAAGAAGGCAGAGAGAGTGGAAAGGAGAACTCGCCAGCAGACTTGAACAAATACATTGTTCTCTTCTCCAAATCACCTGATGGTTACTACCTATACCGTCAATGTTTTCCTTACAACTGATCGCTACCTACTAACTTCCTATCAGCTGTCACAGCACAACATATTAGCAAAACAAAACCTTTCCCTCAGGGAGACTGAGAATAGCTGGCAAAACGTAACTGCTTGACAACCTCTTCCACTTCTACTTGTTTTGGTGAAGATAAGAGTGAATATGCAAGTGCAATGCCTCCTCTATAGCCAAGCTTGTATCGTGATTCCATTATCCTACTCCCACACTACATAGTTTCTCTCTTTTAGTCTGTCTGTCAAGAGTCCTTGTCAAGGTCCCAGTGATAGTGATAGCATGAGCAGAAGTGGTGGGAGACAAGTTGTTTCTTTTCTGTTTGATTTTCAGCTCTTAGGGACCACATAACAGCAACACTCCTTTCAGAATATTACACCACACCTCCTCCTGTTCATTCAGTTCATTTTGGGGGCTGCACTGTGATTAATAATAGGCTATATTTAGAATCAATTTTTAAAAATAAAAGTGGTATCATCTTCTCTTCTCTATCAGACAGGGACAAGACCCTGAAGCCACAAAATCCTCAGGAGGGATCCATCTCCATCCCTCCCTTTTTCTCCTCCTCCTTTCCTCTCCTCCTCCTCTTCTATACGTAAACTGCAGTCCGTGAGATGACAGAGCCATCCCGCTGGGACTCCATGTCATCATCCAGGTAATCTCCGATCATATCGTCCTGGTCATTGTGTGGGCGAAGCTGGAGGATGGGGGCTCCTCCAGTGAAATGATCATACCTCTCCTCCTCCTCCAGCTCATCAAACTTTCTTCTCTCTGCGTCATCTAATTCATTGCTTAGAAGGATGTCTTGGGCAGTGGGTGTAGTAGCAACAACTTCAGGCCGACCTCCCATTGTGAGTGGCTGGTGGTGGTTGTTTTTCTCCCCCAGGCCCTGGTGGGACGAGCTCTCGTTGTAAACGTAGATGGGACCGTTGTTGTTACTGCCTCCGACTCCGCCACTGCCTGCACCTCCACCTGTGCCATTCTTGCTGGCCTTCTTACCGCCACCAAATATGCGCGTCTTCATATCACTGCCACCATTGGCACGGTAACCCTGTTGTTGCCTGCGGCTACGGGTGACAAGCACGGAGATGAGCGCGACGACCAAAAGGAGGGCCAGCAGGGAGCCAATCACAGCTCCTGCCACCACGCCGGCATTGGATGGGTTCACTGAGGGCTCTGTAGGAGGGAGGAGAGGCAGGGAGAGAGAAAAAAGGAAGAAGAGGAATATGGTTGAGACAGGGAAAAAAAAGAGATCAGTGTGAAACATGGAGAGAGGTCAAGGAGGAAAATAGAGACAGCATAAAAAGGAGAAGCAGAAAAGGATAATGTCAGGGAAAAAATGACAGAAAGGGGAAGAACAGAGAGAAGGTAGGGGTTGGATGATGTCAGTGGTAATGGTCTGAACTGTATTCAGTCAAGTGCTGAGGTGTCAGTACAGTCAAGTGTGTGTCTGTGTGTGTGTGTGCACTGAGCTTCCTGCCACACTGACATTTCTTCCTCTTTCCTCAGAGCTGCTCCTGTCCCCATGCTCACAGCCACGCCACAATAACACCCCGGCCACGTTTCTCCCTCATGTTGCCTTTGAACAGCGAGGGTCTGTCCAAGGCTCACCACAAATCACAAAATACGGCAGGAGGGGTGGAAGCCACACACACACACACACACACACACACATATTTTCTGAAGGAGCAGAATATGGCGTGTGCAGGGCAGAACAGGTGGAGGCCATGCAGAGGAGGAGGATAATGATGGATGTAGGAAGGGAGGGTGGAAATTCGATGAAGCACAGGAGGTGGAGGAGGAGGAGGTGGCGGGTTGAGTGAGTGACAAAGTGACACATCAGAATGACAACTCCTCCTGGAAGCCATGAACAAAGAGCAGGGGGACAGATTGGCACTCCTCTTCGCTTCCGTAAACCACAGGCACTGCTTGAGTGCATGTCAGTCCTACATGTGTGACCACTTTTACTCCATCACTTCAGAGCACACATTAAAAGAAGCCACTTCAAGTTCATTTTAAATTAGACAAATCTGCTGAGGAGGGTATGAGTACAACTAGGGCGCCACCATCCAATGCACATATTTCTGTTTGTATGTCTGTGTGTAAAAAAAACTCCAGGGACAAGTAGTGGTGTCTAAATTGGCATTGTGAAGATATCCCTTATGACTTGTCAGCCATATAGTGCTCTTCCTCTGAACTCGCACTACCCGCTCCCTTGACATCTTTCTGCAGTGATATTAGAGCAGTATTTTATAGCAGTTATTTGAGCAGCAAAAGATACAACTGCTTTTGTAGAAAAAAGGCAACGAACAGTTAAGACTAGTGCTTTGTATTGTTGGTATTTTTAAATTCATTTTGGCAATAATATGCTGAAGTTTCAGTACCAATCCCCAAACCAAAATGATACATTTTCTTACTTCCAGCTATGAGAAATATAATCAGATTTTTCAACAAAAGCCTTCACAAACATGTAAGCTAAGTTTGCAGCCTAATGCAGTTTGAAGTCAGCAAAATTATGGCTTAAATAAGAACATATCTGATCAACCAAGATGAGGATCTAGCTTTAAAGCCACTGAAACACACACACAATGTTACAGCTTTTCAGAGCCAGGAGTTCAACCCTTTGCAGGACTCTGACCCTAACTCTGCACAGACAGAACCTGTGACCACCCCCCAACCCCACCCAGAATGTCATCACCATCTATAACCCAGTGTGCAGGGAGTGTGGCACTAATGCTGACGATAAGGGTCAACTTCACCCATGTTGTCTGGGTTCATTGTACTCGGATGCAGAAATATTTCCTAGCAGGACATCCAAGGATGTTTAAGTGTAGTAACTTACACAGGAGGGATGGAGCACTTACGATGTCTTCTACATAGATGTAAAAAGTTAGCCATTTCCACTTTCACAGGATTCTAAGGTTTGAGCCGATTTGATTTTAATTTCATGTATTTGTTTATTCTTTTGTATATTTAGATGCCCCAAAAGCATCAATAGTCGCTGCAGGAGGAACATCATTGTAGAAACACCATCTTTTGGAATAAGAAATGACACATATTGCAGAGAAATTACGTGTCATTTCTCTTTTTGTATGTTACTATTTCCATATTTATGGTGTATTGTGGTTTTACGAGAATGAAAATTGTAGAAAAGCCCAATGAGCCCAATACTATGTTAAACTGCATCGCCCCTCTCAGAACAATCATACAATTCAATGTTCACTTCAGGTTTGAGCACATGAGCTACACAATAAAACTATATAAGCTGTGGTGAGCAAATTAATTTTTAATTTTAGTCCCTGATTGAAAGTGATCAAGAACGCATAGCTGCGCTGAACATCCTCTCTGTTGCTCTGGCTTTCCTCTCCTCTCTCTGCGCTTTCACAAGCTGCTGCAGAGGATTAACCACTAGACCCTGTTGTTGAAATCCCTGCCTAAATTTGAACGTACTGAATCAGCCCGATTTCATTGTCATTGCCATTTGAAATCCAGCAGAGGCCAGCCCCTCTTGTTAAGTGTACAGAGAGCTGACAGAATTACTGTTGTAACACTGATTCTTGTCAAAAGCAAAAATGGCAGTCGACTGCTGTCTACACCTGTGCTGTTCTTCTCTTTATTTCTGCCTTTCTTCTCATCCACTACGCTTTTCTCCATCTCTGACGCCACTTTACCAGCTGTCTGCTGCACATACTTTCGCTCTCTTCTAAATCCATTTTCCTTGCCATCTCTCCAATTTGCGTTTGTATTTCTGTCAAAAGTTACTTTTTTCTGCTCTCCTCCTCTGTGCTTCACTTTCAACATATGCCTAGGGAAAAAATTAATAATTTCATGTGGGTATATTTTCTCTTCCTTTCTTTCAATTTCTCCCACCAGCCTCCCCAAGCAACACTGCCTCTCTCCCATCCTGTTCTCCACCGAGCAGTGCTAAACATCCCTGTTCACAGACATGAGAGTGAGAGCTAGCCCTCTGTGTCCACTTGTAACAGGAACACAAGAAATGCATTATCACCTCAGGCTCCATGGAGCCATGCGATGTGGCATCGATGTCTATGAAAACTTGGGACTGGATTGCTGCTACACATTGCTGCTGTCTCATCAAAGGGTATTACACTAAAATTTAAATGCAAATTCTCCCTAAATTCCATCCAATTATTTTTAATGCGTCGCTCAAGTCAGTTCTTAAGAGTCTCTCTCAAAGTCTATGCTGGTAAATCCGTTTGTGAATGATAATTCATGTTTTATTCTACCCTTCTGGAGAACACTTAAAAGATTCAAGAGAGAGATGTAAAGAAGCCACTGCTGGCTCCCAGTACAGACCCACTACAGACCCAGACACATCTTAACAAAGCACCAGTGCAATTTATTCAAGTGGGTGAGAAAAGGACAGCTCATAAACACATGCTGTTAGATGAGCTAGCTGAAAAACTGCAATATGCATGCTGTGTGAATAACCCCCCCTCCCACCCCCACAGCATACACAAACACACAATTCAGTAGAATCAAAAAAAAAAAAAAAAGCATGTTTCTTATGAAGTCACATCCTGCATGACCGTAAGCTCCAAGTGACCGCAAGTAATGAGGGAGATGAGGCATAACTAACATCTACTGCAGCCTCCCAAAAAACATGCATGGTCACATACACACACACTGTCACAGACACACACACACCATTATGGTCATCATTCTGGGTTGGGCTGCACCTAGAGCATAGCTTAGTAGTATTCTGTGTCAGCATGTTAAGTTATTGACCAGTGTGTGTGTGTGTGTGTGTGTGTGTGTGTGTGTGTGTGTGTGTGTGTGTGTGTGTGTGTGTGTGTGTGTGTGTGTGTTAATGAGGGGTGGGCAGGAGGCCAGTTGCAGGCTGGAGGGAGACTTGGCTCCATCAGACCTGTTCTCTGGCTGTTTTCGCATGGCCGGAGACACACACTGACAGACACAGATGCAGGCGCACACACACATACACACACACCCAAACCCAAGGGAGGAAAGGGGCAAAGCCCCCTTGCCCTTGAACTGTCTCCTCAGATGAGACTTAAAATTGTAGGAAATGCACTGAATTGAGAGAACTATTTTCTACTGACAAGCCCCTCAGACCATGTGGGGGATTCAATTTGGGCAACATAATTTTTTGAGGTTCACACACCCCTGTTAGATAGGATGGGGAAGAAAATACAGAAGATGGAAGGAATCTAGGTTAGCCACACAAGAACCCACCCCAGAATGGAGGGATGGATGGAGGGATGGAGACTACTAAGATGTGATTAAGGAAGAGCTACTGGTATTTAAGAGTTAAGCTTGAAGAGAGAGTGAGATAGCATGGACATGAGAGAGAGAGAGAGAGAATGCTGGGGGCAGGAGTCTCTTCTCTGAGCAGGGAGATCAGCGCCAGACTTGCGGAGGCTGAAAGACAACCTGAGAGAGATAAGGAGGGATGAGGAGAGAGCATATGCTAACTGAGAGGATGAGAGATGCAATGAAAAGAGCAAACTGCAGCAAAAGAGATAGTGAGGGAGAGATAAATCGAAAGAAAGAGGAGGGGAGAGTTGGGTAGAATACATTTGTGTGTGACTAAGCAGCAGGATCGAAGATGAGAGGAGGAGAAGCAAGGAGAAGAGAGGACATCCATCCCTCTCTCTATCTCCAGGTGCACAGGGCAAGACTGAGGGCAGAGGACACTGGCGAACACCCACACAGACACACACTACTGTGTAGATTTATGTGTGTGTGTCATGCAGCTGTGGGGTATAAGGGAGAGGGGACCTGCTATGTAGCAGGTGCTGGCCATTTCACGCCTGTCGGCCCCTCTTAGCCCCGTTTGTCTACACGCATTCACATTAGCCTCCATTGCACCTCCATCTGGAGTCATCCCACATCTTTCTCGCTCTGTTTTGACTATGATGCACTCTTTCATTTCACTTAAACCAATACTCACTCCCATTTTTCTTTCTGAACACATCTCTCCATCTCTCTGCTTTCTTCAAACCTTCACTCTGACTCTTGCTGGTTGCCTCAGTCACCCGTTAACTGCCAACAAATTTAGCTCACATGTTATCCTCCTCCTCCTCTGCCAGTGAGTAAGAGAGGAGTGGGAAGGAGGGAAGAGGTGGTCGGCTGTGAGAGAACAAGACCAGATGGAGGAGGGAAATGACAGAACAAGGAAACTGTGGGACGTTCAACATGGGAAGAGACCAGAGACCAAAAAGAAAAAGAAAGAGTAGGAAAAAAGGAGAAAGTGGGATGAAGAGTGAAAGAGGAGTGGAAATGGTAGGATAAAAAAAAAAAAAGAGAGAGAGCAAGAAAAGAACGGATGGTGGAGTGAGAAGCGAAGCAGCCAGGAGCTGAAGCAGCAAAGGGTGACTGATCCGCTCTGAGAGGCTTGGAGACAGACAGACACACACGCTATGCTAAGAGATAGTGGAGGCCAGTAGCAGTCGAGATAGGATGCAGTGGCACAAGATTCCCATGGGAGTTTTAAATGCTGTCAGAATCCACTTTCTCCCTCCATCCCTCATGCCTTTGCTCTCTGAGTGCAAGGACTGCATGCTGGCACCGATTTATCTTGGTGTAACGTTCCTTTGCTTTTTAGTCAGTCTCCAACTTCCCCCCTCTGCTGCCTGGATCTTTGTATCTTCCCTGGTTGTTGCTTGTAATACACAGCAGGAGATGGTGGCATCCTTTGTGCAACAGAAGCCAGCGACACTACTATGCAGCAGCAGAGTGGCCCCACAGGATTGGTGACGCACGCTGTGGCACCACTAGGGACTTGAGTGAAGATGTGGGGTGAGAGAGAAAGACAGAAAAAGTAGTGAAATAAGGAGATACTGAGCAAGAAGGAAAAAAATGAGGGCATGAAAGAGCTGGGTGGCTCTTAAGATGTAGCCACCAGAGAAATGCTTTTCCCCCATTAGGTGCAAGGTTTACCCCTATGTCAGCAGAAAATAACTTCCGGTTAAGTGCAGGCGTGCGTCAGAATGGTGGAAAAGGATGTATTTTGTATGAGGTGAAATGCAGGCGCGAATCTTGTTGAGGGGTGAAGCTAAAACTATTGAGTAACAGACAAAATTGAAGTATGGACAGTTTTCCCATCTGAACTGGCTCCACTCGGGATGGTTTGACTGCCAAGACTTGAGGTGGTGCAACAAGCTTAACAGCACAGAGCCAGATGTATACACTTGAATACACAAATATACGTCACAAATATCAACCTGCAAACGCACACACGAATAGACACAGTGTCTCAGCGCAAGGGTAGCCTCCACTAAATCCAAGTCAACACTGAAATCCACTTCATTTCAAAGTCAACAGCATCATTGTGAGTGAAATCTATCACTTTTACTAGTGATTGCTAGTGATTACTGATTGCAGGCTTATCTTCAAGACAGTGACTCTAATGAAAACTGCTCATTTGCTTTACTTTAGCCTCTCCTGTCATTACTGATGGCCAAGGGTACTGCTGAGAAGCTACTCAGTCGCTTTTTTTGATCATGACTTTAGGAGGGCAAACTGCTCTCTCTTGTATAAGAAAATCAGAAGAAAAGTGAAATTTGAATGAGAAGGACTGTCCAATTCTATGTGCAATGCTCTCAGCGTGAAAACCTTGTGAAAACCTCTGCTTTGTAGATGCCATCTGATGTTCAAAAGAGGATAGACGGACCTTGGGTGCTTCCAAGGCAAAGAAACTTTGATAATACAGTGTTATTGAGTGCATGCAAAGACACACAGAAAAGGCAGCATGCATTCATAGAGAGACACAAATGAAAAGTTGAAGGGGAGAACCCAAAAGTGCACGCACATACACACACTCATGCACATACACAGGTACACGTACACAAACATCATGGACAGAGCAGCTGGACCCTTTAGCTCTACACTAGAAACAACAAGCCCCAAGACAATCCTCAGCACAGAGAAAATATGTGTGTGTGTGTGTGTGTTCATAGGACATAATGTCTCTCCCCAGGTACACCCCTGGGGAGAGACATTAGAGCATAGCACACTAGGAAATGTGTAGCATGGGTGATGAAAGTGCATTTGGTGGAGGATATAAATGTTTTCACAAACAGAGCAGGGGACAGTTTAAATGATGAGCAAGACCCAACTGAACCCCAAGTGTGTTTTTTATTTCACTTCTGAAATGTTCACTGCTTTACTGACAAGTAAAGCAGTGATTTACTGTCGATGATTTATTTGCAACTTGTGCAAAGTAGACAGTTTTAATGTGCTTGTTATGAATGGTGCTGATATATATCATATCAGAGAAGTGCAAGAAAAAGAAACATCTGTTAATTATTGTTTTTTTATGACTTTGAGAACCATTAGTTTATTTACCTTTTTGTGTGCATTTGTTATGATGTATACTTTGTGCCCTTCCACTCACCTCTGACAAAGATTGTGACCTGGTCCCTGCTGGTCCCAATGCGGTTCTTGACCTCACAGACAAAAGTAGTGTTGACAGCATCGTCCACCTTCAACACCTTCAGCTCGTTGTCTCTGATCTGCACTGTGTCTGGCATCTCTCCTGACATACTGCGGGGACATGAGAATATTTGCCATGAGAAGGAAGAAAAGGGAGAAGGCACAAAAGGAGAATAAAGTGAGAATGGGACTGTGGTTTTCCTTTGAAGAGTGAGAGCATTCAGACAGATGTTCATGTACAGCAATGTGCTGCATTATGCAAAGTCATCAAATTCCACTATTCTTGATCGGCAGCACAAAATCATCAGTTTCTCTCTTCCTCAAAAGGCAATCCATTATCACACCATGGAGGAGAATACAGTGGGGACAGGAGGAAAATCAAAACTTCTGGATCTGAGCCCAAAATCTCATCTTCCCTATTTTAAAGTTTCAGACTCTCTTTTCAAATTTTGTCACAGTTATGTTAATAGCTGATAATGCAAGAAAAAGGCAGAAAGGGACTCGTATTGCGTGTCTCATTATGCGAGGGTTAAATCTCAAGTCACACAGTCCATTATGAGAAATTATACGGCTATCTCCATAATCAGAGCACAGGGCTGTAGTGGCAATAATAAAAGCGCTGATTACAGCTCTGTGAAGACTCAGGAACCAGGAATGAAGGGCAAAAACAGAAAATGGAAGAAAAAGAAACAAGAGGAAGAGAAAACAAGAGACCCTGGGAAAAAATAGACAGAAAAGACCACAGTATTAAAGCATTCCAGGAAGAGCTGATACTCACGTCTTCCACAGGACGGAGAGAGGAACTGGGTTTCCAGTAGCTTGGCAGGTGAGTACTACATTTGTACGACCCACGTACCAATTATTGTCATAACCCACTATTGTCACCTGAGGGGCGTCTGAGGAAAGAACAGATGAATGGTGGAAGGAAGGAGGAAAAAATAGCAGTGAGTTCAATTAGTCACTCCAAGGTTTAAAATCATGTTTGAGTATGAACAGCAAAGGAATTAATTAGTGCTGATTTGTATGAGTGTGTGTGTCTTACATTGAACTGCTAACTTCATTGGGAAGCTCTCTGGTTTGGTCTGAGTCCTGTGCGCCACCACACAGCTGATGTCTTTTCCGTTGTCTGCTGCTGTGGGAACCATGATGTACTCGCTGGTCACTGTCACTGTGTTGTCAGCACCTGGCTTAGACACTGTTGTACCATTGCCACTGGCTGCTGTCACCCAGGAGATCTGGGCAGTGGGACGGCCGTTTAAGGACTCACAGCGTGCCACAACGACTGGCTTAGTGCCTGCTTCCACCGTTACAATGGAGGCCGAGTTCTGAGGCTTAGCTGATGGATGGATGGACAGATTGATACAAGGATGGAGGGTGGATGGAGAGAGAGAGGGACACAGAGTGGCAGAGAGAAGATTAAAGGATGTAGAGATAGATAAAATGGAAATAAGACAGCTGAGGGAAAAGATAATGTGCACCATTATTGATAAACAATTTGAGTCACTAGTCTGGCAAGAGCCAAAACCTCAATCTCCACACTCTCTGTACCACCCCCCCCGGCCGTCTTTTGCCTCTCCACTGCCTACATTGATAAACAATTATGAGCAGCGAAAACACACCCAAACCCTAAATCTTCTTTCACTCACCTTCCATTTCTCCAATCTATTTACTCTCTATCCCCATCACCCGCCATTGATAACCTATTTCCCTGACTGGTCCAGTGCATTTCCATACACAAATTCTAAATTTCTACATGATCTCGGGCAGCGCCCACCCCCTCTACTTCATCTCACCCCCCATACCTCCTTAACTGCCCTCTGTGATCCTAGTGTGGGATCAGAGGAGAGCAGGCATGACAGAAGCTGACAGCAGGCATGACAAGCAGCCAGATCAATATAGAGCCTGGGGGGGAGGCAGGGAGGCATGATTCGTTGGAGAGAAAAGAGAGCTCAGAAGAGGCACTGGTGTTGGGCCAAGGTTAGAGCAATGGTTCCATTGCATTAACAAGAACACAATTGATCTGACAATACCACTTAAAACAGCAATTAAACCTAGCTGGACAAGCTTTTAACCTGCATACTACCTTTGGGGGAGGGATATAGTTAGAGAGACAGAAAAAGAAAGGAAGGCATATAGTACTTTCATACATACAATACATAGCGAGCAAGGTAAATATGCACAGCATGAAGATTATGTAAGTGACATACCCAGCATCACTAGATAAGTGACGCCCTGCTCGTTGCCAATTGGGTAGGTAGCATATTCACAGATGTATTTCCCCTCATCAGTCATCCTGACATCGCTGATCTCAATGGAAGGACTGTTCATGTTTGGAGGACTGGGAGAGAAGCTGACTCTGCCCTTCACAGGGGACTCAGGGTAGTTGGGTTCAAACTTGGGGTGAAGCACAGCGATGTTGATCCTTTCCCCTTCCTTTGGCTCATAGAGCCATGTGACCTGTGGTGGAGCAGGCACAGGGTCAGCGGTTACTGGGATCCGTAAAGTGACAGACCACATTTATCTTGTCATTAATAAGTGGCACCAGAGAGCATTTTGAGACATCCACATTTTGCTGTAAACTCCACAGGGCAGCGTACATGACATTATAATCAAATAAGTGGAGCAGGTATGAATATGGATGCGAGTCTCTCTCTCTCTCTCTCTCTCTCTCTCTCTCTAACTTCCTACTTCATTGAGATGCGACTAAGAAGTGTGCCCATTACCATATTCAATCCCCTAAAGCAAAATGAAGCTCAGTATTGTTTGTTTGGACTAATAAAACATTAAGACTAAATGTGATAAAATAAATAAATAAAAAACTATTATTAGCCTCAGGATTATTTCTGTGGGCTATGATTTGTTAGATTAAGGTTTAATGTGCAAATAAACAAGGTCCATAGACCTGTATTATCATTTAATGTTTATTTTGATTGCAATGAATTACTCCTATCCACCTGTTTCACACAACTGCAGAATCAGGTTGATATATAATTGATAAAAACTTTATTTTAGAGGAAAATACCCATTTGTTTAGCCAAATATTCCACTGTATATTCACTTAATGGCTGTTGACTTCAATTTTGAAAGAATTGTACCCCCAAGCAACCTCAACAATTTGTAGTGTGTCAAGTCAGCACTATGAGCTGCAATTTCAGGATGTAATAGATAATTTCATATCACAGGGTTTGAGTGTGGTGGTGTAAACAAATCCTAACTGAAAAAAACAACTATCATGTTTCTGTTTCAGTATCTGACCATTGTGAGCTGAATTCCAGTGGCATCAGTGAAGGCACAGCGTAGGTTGACTGTCTGGCCTGGATACGACAACACCTCTGGCTCCACCTTCACTCGCTGACCTGTCACTCCTAGAAGAAAAAGAAAGAGAAAGCAAAAACAGAAAAACATTAATGTCTGTTGTTTTCTTCATTTCCAAACTTGGAAAGGAGGCAAAGCAGAGAAATAGTATTGGTACAAAGCCTGCTGATGATAAATGAGGACAGAGTGAAAGTGTCTGGTACAACAGAGGACAACATTAGTGAACCCAGGCAAGTAGGCCAAGAGTCTGGTATCTCTCCATGACTCTGCGTGTGGATGAAGCGGCAGAAAAAAAGAAAGGGATGTTGTGCTGGGGAAAAAAAAAAAGAAACAAAACCAGTTGCCTTTCGCACATAGGTCATAAATCATCAGGATGGTTTATGCTTTTCTATAGCCTGCCATTTGCTGTGCTGACACATTCCTCTGCAACAGCTAAGAGTCAAAATAAATATGCTTTTCTTGGTGTGTTGTCTCAGTGGGTGTGCAAGAAAGAGAAAGAGTGAGCAAGCTTTAAAACCACAATCTGTCTATTTGCGTGTGTGTGTGTGCACGCGCGCACGTAATCCAGGTCTCTGTGAAAATGTAATTACTTGTATGAGTAAGTGCGCATTAGTGTATGTCAGCAAGATGGTACCTGTTTTAAGTAAGAATGGATTACCTGCGGATACATAACTTCAAATGCATGCGGCCAGGGCTACATGTGCAAATGTGTATGTGCTCACAATGTGTTTACCAGCAGGCTATAAACGTACACACAGAACAGTACAGACAAAACACAATTTCCCCTAAAGACAAACAATTACTTGCGGAACTAGTTCCACCAGTTTGTGCTAAGCCAAAGCTGTTGTGTTGAAACTAATATGATCTGGTGGGTTGATGGAACACACACCCACATGAAACCCATAGACTGCGAGATAAGACGAAAGGCCAGCGGTGTCTCTCTTTTGACGAGCAATAAACACCACACCGTCTCTTCTCTGGGGAGAGCTGAGATATCAATACAGAGGACAAGAAGAGGGAGGAATGAGTGAAAGACTGAGTGGGAAAGTGGAGGAAAACAAGGCTTTCCTAGAATAACACCAGTTCTCCCAGGACCAGCCCAATTTACAACCACAAAACAACCCCCTTGTAGCCACAGAGGAACCTCTGGACAACCACTAAGCGGCCCGTGGGAGCAGCAGAGAGCCTTATAGGGCTGTAGAGAGGAGCAGCTCGCTCTTTTTCCTCTCTCCTGGACACACATACACGAGCATATCTGTGCAAGTAGACACTTAAAAGCAGGATCACTCACACATTCATACACATATGTGTCTCATGACAGCTTTATAGGCAAGCTCCTGGCTTGTTATCTTTCAAATACATGTCTTTCAGAAGAGTATTTAGTGAAGATCAAGCTACAGCCGTCTGTCTGTCCACCTGAACTGGTCTGACTGACTACAAATTAGCTCTGGGAATGGGAGCTGGACTCAGGGGGTAGCAGAGGAAGAAAAAAGAGGATGAAAGGTTATTGAACCCCTTGATTACTTATGTTGATTGGGGTGTATGGACAGAATCCGCTTGAAATGTCAGAGGTCATTACACAGAAGATGAGCTCCTCTGCTTCAGTTTCTGAGTTATTGAAAAGTTACTGAAAATGAGCAATTAGTTACAGTTACTAGTTACTTCTTTTAACGTAAGTGAGTTACTTTAGTGACTCCTATATAAAAACAGTCATTGGTTATTAGGGAAGAGTTTTATGTCTGCTTCAGTACACCTATAGTGTACTGAATACTGTATACTGTGACAGTGTTACTTTGCCCATTATCACTATGATAGTCCTATTAGTTGTGCTGTTGACACTGTTAATCAATCTCTTTGGTTCTGTGTGGGTTACCAAGTCAAGAGTTAATATCAAACCAGCACACAGGCTACAACTCGCCAGTATATTTTTGTCCTTGACCTTGAGCAGGGAAAAATAATGAGGAAATGACAAAAAGCTGGCATTACTGCCGGCAATTGTGTGTGGACTAATGCTGATTGAGTGATGCACTCATTTCCAAGACTGTTAAGTTGGGCAATGGCTATTGCCTGCAGTTGTCAATTTCGCAAAATATTGCATTGGTTCATTTGGAAAAGCTACTGTGATTATTTCTTCAGATTTCACTCATGAGTACATATGGAAATTGACACACAAACACATGCACTCATGTAGAGCTGCTGTGTCCACATATAATGTTGGGGTAGAGCCAAGCCAGGCCAGGCCGGGCCAGGCCTGTTGTCTGTCATTTCGAGGCAATAAGAGGGGAGCCCACACAGGTCACCTGTCAGAGCTTAGATGAGAGACAGGCTAGCCTTATGAGACTATGCAGCCCCAAGGAAATGAATGTTACACACAAGACACACAAAGACTTACACGCCATCATCCTCCATGATAGTCCCCAAATCCCAGCACTGTAGACTCAGAGACTTAGTGTCAGGGCAATAGCAGACAGAGTAAAAGTCAGCATGTTCGTATGTGTGTGTGCACATACATGGACAGAGATTTCTGGAGATGCTGAGGGAAGGCAGCATTTGAAATAGTAATTGTCAGTATAAATATTTAGAGAGCATTGTTCACATTAAACAGAAGAGAGTGAGATGGGCGGTGGAGAGAGACAGAAACTAAAGGGAATTAGAGATAGAAGACAGTTCAAGGGTAAGAGTGAGAAGAAAGGAGGAGCAACAGAGGGAGAAAAAGAGAGGGTTGGAGGGGAGGAGAGTGAGAGCAGAAGCCTTGTGTCACCGCTGTTCTACTTTACAGTAGCTCTGCTGCCTGCAGGTGATGTACAAGAAACACCCACTAAGCCAATCACGTGAAACAACATGCGCACACAAACTGCCCTCTTCAACATCCTCAAATAGTCAGATACCACCATACTTAGTACTGTTACCTATCATTATGTCTTTTACACGCACACACACATTACGTTGATGGCACTGCGACAGCCTTGTCATATTAACACGGTCGTCTCTGATACCCCGCCTGGTCATGTTGACATTTCCATATTTCCCACCATTTGTCTGTGAAGAGGGAAAATGAATCAGGAAGGAAGGAGGAGAGGAAGTGTGCTAGGAGGATGGAAGGATGAAAGGATGAGACGAGAGACAGCCTGGGAATGCCAAAGTGATGGAGGATGAGTGCGGAGGAGGGTGAAGTGTAAGGAAAGTGGGGATGAAAGGGTGTGAAGAGAGCGCGGTACCAGGAATAGAGAATGAAAGAGGAAGCGAAAAGGAGGAAGTGGTGAGAAAGGAGGAGAGGAGGCGGCTCTCGAAGGGGAAACAGTGTGAGCTATAAACAAGGTTAATAGAAGACAGCTGAGGGACAAAAGCAAGAGACATTTGGAAGAGGGAAATAGAGGGAGAGAGGAAGTAGGTGGAAAACAAAAAAGAGACCAAGAGCAATGTGATGGGAGAAACTAAAAATGGAGGTGGGGAGGGAGGGTACAGGTAGAAAGAAACAGAGCGAGGAGAAGCAGATGAGAGGGAGAAGAGGGGGAGGTGTGGAGCAGCGGGACGCAGGGTAGACTCCACACCTGACCTTGTGAGAAACACTGGCTGTGAATAGAGAGAGAAAAAAAAACAGTGAAAGAGTGTGAATGAGCCAGAGGAAGCAAGAGAGCGAATAAAAAAAAAATAGTCAAAATCCTAATTTTCTCTGCAAGCCCATTTGAACCAGCCGTGGCTTATAAAACGAGCATACGCTTATCAGCCTGTGTCCGCCTGCCTCACTGCCTGGCTGGCTGACTCCAACGCCTAATGGCATTCATGTCCTCTGCCTGATCCCCCACTATAGTAGAGAAAAGCACAACGTCAGGGGGACAGGGAGTGCAGGCCATCACCTAAAATATCTAATGGCCTTCAGAGCTCACTGACTCTGCCATTTCATCAAGCTAGAGGCTATACACTGTCAGGTGGGCTGGAATGAAGCTTCCCCATTCTCCACGTTCTTGAAGATTGCTTCCTTGCTGTTCATTGCGTATATATATGTGTGTGTGTCTGAGTGGGTGAAAGAGAGAAAATATGTGGGTGTGTTTTCCTTTGGCCTTTCTAGCGCACTGCTGTCTCAATAAACGCCTTCATTATTCTTCCAGGTCTGTGTGAATTTCTCGATTTCCATTATTGTCTTCTTGTTGTTATTATTGTTGTTGTTCCCACCCTCTCCACTCCTGAAGAATAATAGCTTTGATATAGGCAGTATCGAGAGCCTGACGGAGCACCAAAAATCAGTCACGATGGAATCTGTCTCTGCCTGCTCCCTTTCGTTTTCTTACAGGGGGAATTAGAACGATTCCCAGTCCACCTCCCAAACTTGATGATTTGATATGCTGAGTTTTGGACCCAAGGGTAGCACTTGTGATTTCATCACACTGTAAGGCAATTCTTGGTCAGATCTCCCAATACAAAGAAGTGAAAGTCTGCATATAAACACTGCTGCAGTCTTGGAGGCTTAATGATCGTTTGCAAAAGATGAAAATAATGCAATGCACAGCATCAACCAGCAAATCACAAGTCTATCAATACAAATGGCTTAAATCCTCTTTGGGTTTATGCACAGGCAGAAATGATCTTTGAGCTTGATTCAAGTAAATGTCCATTAAGGAGATGTTTTCAAAGGACTGGTCTTATGTCACTTTTCAGGAAATGCCTCAAAAATCTCCATTGTTTCATATGTAGAGCTTGTTATGCTGGAGTCTGCAAAGCAGGGAGTAGCCTGGACTCCACAACGTCATCAGTGTCCATGTTATGTCACATTCATATTGGCATCCTTGAACTTCTGCCGAATAAGAATCTGAGTATTGTAAAAATGGAAATGGATGGTTGATCAGGTCATGTTTCTTTTTCATTGTTCAATAGTCTGGGTATTATTCTCAGTAGTACAACAGTGTCTGCATGTTTGCACACTGGCCTTGGATACAAGTGGTTTCTAAATGAAAGCCCAAACAAATACCAGCTTTTTGAGGCTCCCAGTGTGTAATTTTGTGGGGGTTTTTTTGTTTGTTTTTTTTGTTTTTGGAGACATTGGCACAGAGACACCAATTCAATTCCACAATTATTACTGGAGTTGTAGTTCTGTACAATGCAGTTTGTAAGTATTTGTGCCGTGATACGTTTCGTGTTGTTGTGGCTGGAGTGGAAATGAAACAATAACTGAGGTTAAAGTGCTGACTCTGAGCTTTAAGAGTATTTGAGGGCATTTACTTCCATAATGCTCACTTTAGGTGTGGAATTCCAATTTTTGAAACAGTAAATCCAGACAATGACAAGGCTGCAATTCCTGTGTTGTTCAACTGATATGGATATTAATACTCTACAATTAAAGCTTCATAAAGCCTCATAATCATTTTAAATCCACTGTGCTTGTTCCAGAGCCATAATTTTAGCAGCCAAATCTTACATGTTCACCTGTTTATTCCTCTTAGTGAACAACAGCTTGTTCCTTCCCACTAAATCTTCAATACTGTTCCCTTTATCATTTTAAATATTGTTATATTGCAGTTTTGGTGCCTGATGTAGCCATAATTTGTGCACTGACTGTTCATTTTCTTTGGTCCTCTGTTGCCTCCTTTGTGCAGCTCTGAAAACTCATAAACAGTGACGTTTAAATGTGTATTAAAGCTGACATGTGCCATCTGACATTTTACTCAAAATGACCTGCCTGTGCAGCTGCCCTTATAAGTGTGACTTCAGTGTGATGTTTCCATTATTACATCTGAACCAAAGCAGTGACACTGCTGTGGCTGCGTGTCATGTCCAAACTGCTGCTGGTCCGTACTAATAGCCGTTATCAGCTGGAGTCTGGAACAGCACCAACCTCAACCTGCTGTCTGCTTCTGCTGCTACCCGACACTGTTGCATTACTGGTTACTCTGACCTTCACTCACACAGTCACACATACAGCCGTACACTCCTTCAATGAATGTGCACATACTGGTAATTTACACACACACACACATACAGGCACACACATTTAGATGTGGATAGTTTGGTATGCAGGGAGTGGAGTGGGAATGCAGCTTAGCTTTGACAGGCGAGGCAGTTTGACAAGCCAAGAATAAAACAAGGAAATGAAGACTTGAGATGTGGTTCGTCTTCTCATTGACCTTTCCACGGGGCTCTCTATAAGGGGCCAATCGATAGCACATGAGAAAGCTGCATTTAGACGTAGCCACTGTGTATCACGGAGTTCTCCGAAGACATCATATCATAATCCATTCACCCTGTAAGCTTTACTAGCTGGAGCAATTTAGTCAAGAGCATAACACAGGTTTGATAAAAAAAAAAAAAAAAAAGAAGCACACCTCAACTTTAAGGCCATCACATGAGATCTACTCTCAAAAAAAAAAAAAAAAACACCACAGATGTTCAAATGGGAAATATAACAAAGAACAACAGTGGTTGGTGTTACAGCAAGGTTGCATGCAGGAGACAGGAGGTAAAAACCAACTCCTGTGATGCAAGAGGAGCAGGGGAAAAAAGGTGCGAGAAGAAGGGAGTGCTACATTTCACTTTGTTCACAGTGACATGATGAAATACATGATAACCGACTCTGAACACAGTGTGGAAAGAGAAGGTGAATCAGACACACAGGCAGAAATGAAGAAGGAAGGCAGAAACGCATGAAATGTAGCAGAAGGGGAGCGATGGAGAAAAAAAAAAAAAAGGAGTTTGGAGGGAGGGACACACAGAGACAAGAACAGGCTTCAAAGTGGCAAGGAGAAATGAACAGCTGGAGGAGAAATATGCACAGGGAGGCGTGTGTGTTTAGTAAATGTGCGTGTGTGGGTGTGTATACACACGCATCTGTATACTGATGCATATTCTTATTTAGTTGCCCATTTAGAGCAAACATGCCCTAGGACTCCAGCGAATATCATTTGCAAAAATAAGCATTTGCCAATTCAATTAAGTGTATCATCTTAATGCAAAAAGACCCAGCAGGGATGCAAGAAAAAAAAAGAAAAAAAAAAAAAACTTTTAAATGTTTCATACATGGACACTTCACAGCTCGAAATGCCACAACCTTCTGCATCCAAACCTGGGCTTGACCTTAGTCTTGTCGTAAGGCTAAGTCTATACACTATGCATGAGTTTGAGAGAAAGAGGAAACTAGCAAAGAAATTTCACAATGGGATCTCCAAGCCATTTAACTGAAGGGGCACTGACATGAAATTACACAATAGATAAAAAAACAATAGATATGCACACAGCTCTCTGTGGACCCTCTCTCATCCTCTATCTTCCACTCTCAGTTATGTACATTCCACAAACCAAGTATTTCAGGTCTTACAAGCTATCCCAGTCAAACAGGTCTGAAAAAGGTCTTCTTTGTGTTTGTTTGAATGGAATTGGAAAGATGGGAGTGATCCATCAGACACACATGGTGGTTTCTATTGTTTTACTGCAGTGTATCACACCTCACAACAGGATGAACCTTACAACCAAACAACATACACAACATGCTTAATCATTCAGCTTCTGCCAAGCTAAGGGAAAACCATGCATAAAAGATAAAAATGACTTGCAGTAGTCAAAATTGTGCATGTGTGTGTGGTCGTGGTGAGACAAAACACATTTCCACACGTTACAACTGCTAGGTAAAGCATAACCACATTTAGACAGGCAGTCATAGACGCACACAGTATCGAACACACACTGGGTGGAGAGGCACTCCTCTCCACTGGGTGAATAATTCATCCCTGGGTAAGAACGAAAGCAGTGTGCTCTCCTCCTCCTCCTTCTCTCATCTCTTCATTATTGATAGGCACCAACATCTACACTGTACCTGACCCGGGAGAGAGGGAGGAAAGAGAGCGAATGAGGGAAGAAGAGAGATGGTCAAAGAGAACAGAGAGCAATAAAGAATGACTCCAGGACATAAAGAAATATCGCAAGTGTGTGAAGTAGAAGTGTATAAAGCATAAAACGCAAAAAGAAAATGACCAAGGCCATCAGGCGGGAGCGCGGTTTTATGGTACTGCATGTTTTAATCTGGCACTGAACCCGTTTGGGTCAGTAAAGTCTTGCTGGTAACCAGCAGTTTACTGTATTCAGGAAGGACACAGCCTTCCTAAACCAAACAAATAACTGCCGCTTCTATACTGCCTTGCTACTGCAATTGCTCCAACCCACTGAATAAGTGACTGAATAACTTACTGGGTGGATGGCTGACAGACACCCAGTTCCCCTGCGGCTTCCTGGCTCTTCTTTGTCTGCTCAGGCCCTGCGCATCATTCTACCTCCACACTGCTCTTGCCTTCTCACGGTATTGCTCACTCCCACTCCCCCCCCCACCCCCCTTCTGTGACATAGCCCTGTCCTGTCTTTTCATTTCAGAATAAATCCTTTTCATCCCCCTAGCTCATTCTGCTGTTCCTTGACTACTTTTTTTTCTTCCTGCGCTAGTTCTTTTTCTGTCTGACTTCTTCATTCTAGCCCTGTGTGCCATCGCTCCTCATGGTAATTGTACTGGGCATGTTATTTTAGCCCTGCATGTAATATTGGGTTTTACTGCCGGGTGACCATAGTGACAGATCTGCAGTCGGTGTGCAAGCATAAAATGTAAATCTTATGTCTTTGGGAAAACATTTTCCAGACAGGTCTAGGGTCAGTGTCTAGGAAATATCTCGATATATTCCCCATTATGCATGCTGAGGCCTTGCACCTCTTTATCAGGTCTAGCAGTAAGCTCGCCCCCAAAAAAAAATACCTCAGACATCACTCTCTGAATGACTTTGGAAGTGTGTCTGTTACTGTGCAAGTGTGTGTGTGTGTGTGTGTGTGTGCGCACATCCATAGTCTGGCAGCATTTCACTTCGGAAATAGCCATGAATTAAAGGCTCAAGCTAAGTCAGAAGTGCACAGCTGGAGAAAAGTGCCAGATACTTCTGCAAATGTCCAAGACAGACTGCGTGTGTGTGCCCATCTCTTCATCCATCCTTTTGTGTGTATACAGTCATCACTCGGTGTGTCAGTTGTTAACATAATGTGATTACGCCTCCTATTTTTCGCCTCCCTAACAACACTTGGATGCGAGAGTCTACCGAGGTGTCAGAGAGGATATTTCAGGCTGGGTGTGATCCTTTCCCCGAATTAAAAACAGAGCCGCCTGTTAAAGTGAGAGGAATTCCATGACAACCCCGCCTCCGGACCCAAACACAGCTGTGTTTCCTGGTTTTTCTCTCCAATGTTCACCTTTACTTCACCTTGAAGAGGAAGGAAAAGGGCGGGGGGGGTTATTTCCCAGCTGCTTGTCTGACAGTGTCACTCAGCTCGCTACTGACAAGCCCATTGGTCAACAATGCTGCCAACACGCACCTCATTCATAGCTGAGGAGGTGAGAGACCAATCCAATTTCTACCACACATTAAAGGATTAAAATGCAGTGCTGTGATATGAGGGAGACGGCTATTAACACAGTCAGTCTGTCAGGAGGATCACACAGCATGTTACCAAATCAATGCTAGCCATATGGAAGACAGAAGGTCAGGCACCACAGGCAAACAAACAAGGAGGAGCGGACCAATATTATGATAAACTGATGACTGTGTCCGTTACAACACAGAGCAACAACCAGCTGGATTGAATTCCTGATGGGCTCTGAAAAGAAGTCTGCAGGGAGTGATTTGAGAGGACAGGCCAGTTATGTACCAAAATACAACACCCACGTTTGGGGGAGAAGAAAAAAAAAAGTTGAGTGTGCCGACAGTATTATTGGCATAGGAGCAAAAAGTTGTGATTTATTATCATTATGACTCATATTACTACAACACTGTAATGTAGGGATTAAATATCAGGTATATGAATAACTTATTAGGCTAGTTGGATTTTGAAAAAACATAGGTTGTGCAGCAGCTTTTGGGTTTTTTATTTATTTTTACAAAACAATATGAAGACTTAAATGAGGGGGAAGATGGCAACAATTAGTAAACATCAGACAGGTAGGATGTGGCAAAACAAAACAAAAAGATAGGATTAGAAGACAATAGATAAGCAAAGCAATTAAAAGCAGAAAGAAATCATGCTTTGTATTTTAGGACGGCTGCATTGTGTGCTGGAGTTTTTTTTCCTGCAGGTCTGCAGTGAGGGCGGAGGTGAACAGCCCATTGTCTTCGAGCCTCAATGGGAGGCAGGTAAGATGAAACTCTGCACTTCAATACATGCCTCCCATCAGTTCTGCCATAAAGGATGAGGGAAAGGTGATACTGAGCAGGGAGGGGATGAAACAGAGGAGAGGAGAAAGGTGAGGACTGTAGCTTCTATAGGGTACACAGAAACAAGAGAGTAACTAACAGCAGGAATGTTCGAGGAGTTGGTACTTAGGGTTATTCTCTGGCTCTTCCTCTGGCTTACCCCTTGCAATGAACGTTAAGATCAACTTTGATTATTCTCTGAATAGTCACTATGACAACTTGCCTTAGAAACATGCTGTTTTGTTCTGAATCTGACCAATGGATGGATGGATGAACAGCAAATAGAAAGACAGACATACAGCTCAAGCAGACAGATCAAAGGGGGAAGGGCGCACAAACAAAAATTTCAGTTAATCTGTAGTAGTAAGTAAAATTAAACAAAATACACTAAACAGATGTGAGTAGTTGATTATATGGCCACAGCTAAGGTAGAGTAAGAAAGGAAGATATCGACATCTGTACCCATCCAGCACAACACAAAACTTTAATTATCTTTAAAAAGGCAACTGTGCATAAAGGCTTAAAACAAATAAAAACAAAACTACTCATAAAAAAAGACTGAAGTCTTCACAATAATAATTAATTAAAAAAAAAAAACAATATATCATTAAATAACCAGAGGAGATGAGGGACTAGAGAAGAATATTCTAAAAAGCAGGTGTAGCTTTAACACCCTTGTGACAGCAGCAAAATCTCTCTCGCTTTCTGAGACTTTCAGTATGCAAATCATTTTTCTTACAATTTACCGGTCACACAGGAATCCAAGTCCGTGAGTTTTAATTCCAATGAACTACAGAAAAGGTGTGAACCACATTGTACAGATTGGTTCTTTCCTTTACAGATAAGCTATGGAAGCTGCAGATAAAGGCGAAGGTCAAAATACTCACAAGCAACAGAAGATTGCTAAACGTGACTGAGAATAGCTGTGATGGCACATTTCACTCTGTGCTGTCAACATTTGACCAGTACTGTGAACTCAGCCAACCCTAATTAATTGTCTAGGACTTCACTGGACGAATAATACGTTGAAAAATTAAGTTCTCTCACCCAGTCTAATTTTATGTTTGTTGCATCTAAATTCAGTTCTTTAGCTTTGGATAGAGCAGTCAGGCTGAGATGGTCAATCAACAGAAAGTAACCGTCTATTTTATAATATTTTAACTGTTGAGATTATTTGTGGAGCACAAATGCTAAACATTTGCTTATCCTATCTTCTAAAATATGAGGATTTGCTTAATTTTTCAGATATTATTATAAACTGGATATCTTTGTGTTTTAGGCTTGAAATTGAAAAAAAAAAAAAAAAAAAAAGATGTAACTTTTGGTTTTGGGCTGTTTTCACTATTGAAATAATAAACAGTTTAATCAATAATGAAAATAATAGTTAGTTCCAGCCCTACAGATTGTAACAACAACGATGAACAAAAAAGAACAATCTTGGTTCTTTTCTGTACCCTGAAGGTGGGAAAACAAAGCAGTATTGATTTTTAAAAAATTACAACATCACAGCATCCTCAGGTGTCAGTATACATGATGAAAAGCAAAGGAGGGCGAGGATTCAAAGGGAAGCTCTACTGTCTGTCAGTCAAGAAAAATAAATAGGATACATCTATGAAACAAATGAGGTTAATTAATGGGGTTAATGAAAATCGAAAACCAATCAAAAACCAATCTTTCTATTTAAAGATATGGTTGCATATCGAGAGCAGGAGAAAACGTCTGCGATCAGTGGCATGGGGCTTCTCAAGCCGTTTGTATTGTGGATAAACTACTTGTTGTTCTAAACCTTTACCTGTCTGAAAAACGAACAACAGTGGATCAAGTTTCCCCTCAATTGCAGCCTGAACCCTGGTTTTAGCCTGTAATGGCTCAGCAATCACAATGATGCTACAATTGATCTGACTCTCAGAAGATTGAAGCCACTTCCAAGAGATCTTAAGGAGCAGCACAACAAACACACACACACACACACACACACACACACACACACGGCTGGAGCTGTCCCTTGTCAGGTCGTCATTACATTGGGTTGGAACTGCCTTTGTTTACCATCTACCCCCTTAAGGCAGAGTGACACATAGAGGATTGGGAAGGGAGAGAGAGATAGATGGGTGTATGAACAGAGATGGCCCCGCCATGCTCCAGTGGTCAGCTTCAAGGACAGACGGGCCCTTCAATATCACAGCCTTTGTGTAATTAGACAGTGCTCTGTCACGCACCAAAGAATTGCTCTTATTTGTGTCATATTAAATGCAGCATGGATATCCCTACTGTGCTTTGCCATTGAGACCCAATGCAAAAAAAGGGGAGCAAAGGGGGATTTGTACAAATTTAATTACATTCGTAATTCGCCCATCTTTAGCTGTAATCACTCGGGGTTAAGTTAAGTAAATCCACTTCTCAGTTAGCCACCCACGCCCTGTGTTGCTTTGGTAAGCAGTGTAACGTCTGGTGATTCAGGGGAATTTCACTGACAGACTGAACCTCTCTAAGTGAAAGTAAACATAGTTCTTGGGACGCAGTAGTGAAATATTAACAGCTGTACTGAAGTGCTGCATGCTTTGGTTTGGCGCACTACAGCTCACACACACATGTGTGTGTGTGTGTGTGTGTGTGTGTGTGTGTGTGTGTGTGTGTGTGTGTGTGTGTGTGTGTGGCTGTCTGCTGGTGTATGATACTGTGTCTCTGAGGCCACCTGCAGCGTCTCCAAAAGGCAGGGAAAAATCTGCTGCTGTGTACATCTTTATGTGTCTGTTTTTGTGTCTTTGTGTGTCTGCCTGAGTGTGTTTGGTGCACCTCAGCCAAATCGCGGCACAGGCAGGCAGCCTTTTCAACAGAGAGGGAGAGGAGTGAAGCAGATCAAACACAAGCCAACTAATCACAGACGCCGGCTAATTAGTGCAGTCCTCAAAGGGGAACCAGGAATGAGTGATGATTCCCCCTTATGAATTTCCCTGTGACGCTGTGCCGTATGCCACCATGAATACTCACTGGTCACAGAGAAAGGAGACCAGAGAGGGTAAAGAGCAAGGAGAGCCACCGGTGATCTGGCCTTGTTGTAATCTTATCATCTAAGAGCGCAGGGGCAAAGTGGCGCTCGATATCTCTTATCAATGTTTCAGTCATGTGCACAGGACACACGCAAACACCATCATTGTAACAACCTCGCACACACACATTCACTACAAAGTTTTATCTCAACATCCTCGAATTAGACTGCACGTAACGTTTCCCATTAAGGGATTTCTGGAGCGATTAAATCCAGAGCGCAGTGATATTCCAGCCTTCAGAGCAGAGCACAGGTTGACGTTCCTGTGCACGGGCCCTGAGTGCTGATTAGCAGGCGGATCTGCCACACTGATCCCAGATTTCCACAAGATCAGAGGCCGGGCTGCGAGCACTGCGGCGGGAACGGCTGCGGCAACCAATTACAGATATGGCATGCACATGCACATGCTTGCGCTCGTGCCCTGCCACACAGATGCAACCGCACGCCTGTCCAGAAACACATTTCTCCAGGCTGAAGTCATCAAAGTGACGTGAACCCACCCCCTCCTTTTCCAACTTCTCTCCCTCTTCTCTTCTAATCTCAGACGAGAGGGCACCTGTCAGAGGATGCTCAGTTTACCAGCCAACCCTCCCAGAGATGGAGGCAGAGAGACGGAGAGAGTGCACATGAACAGAGACAGCCAATAAAGATTCTAATAAGTCTATCTGAAGCTGCTCAGGCCACTGATGGGAGTTAGTCTAAATAAAACACACTTCATAATTCTTCTAGTGTCCAAGTCTCATTTTGTCTCCATACGTCATAACATCAAGCTAAACATAGATATTCTAATTCAAGCTCTGGGCCTGGCTTTGAACACCATTGTGTGACTGGGAGGATAAACAAAACAACACAAACACATACTCACTTCGACAAACACACAATCATTCACATTTCTGTCATTTCGCCAGCTTTATGGAGAAACAATGTCGTCCCTCTGCCCTCTGAAAAACTGCCATCAAAGGGCAGAATTTGTTACACATGATTACAGTGCGACAGTTGGCATTCATGTGGCAGACAGACAAACACACACACAGATCCCAAACTTATTGTTATGACAAAAATCTTACTACGCTTTGAACATTAACAGCTGCATTAGGGAGGCTGGAAAGTGAAACAAATTGGCGAGACTGGTCAGAAAACACAAAAGAGATCAGAGAATACAATTAAATTCAGCAATTTACAGTTGAGCAACTGCGTGGCAGTGAACAAAAAAAACAAACAAAAAAAAAGACGTAGATAAATAAGAACATAAGAGACATTGGAGAGAGGGAGAGCAGAGAGATATGAAGGGGGTGGGGTGGGGGTGGGGTGGAGTGTGGGAGGGGGTTGCTGCAGAGCTGAGCAACAGCTGCTGAGCATCACATCTGCTCCAAGTGGAGTCATCAGCAAACAGACAGACTAGAACCGACCCACTGAGGCAAGCCCCAGGGAGAGCGAGGGATGGACAGAGCGAGAGGAGGGGAGAGTGGGGTTGGGTGAGGGGGTGGGGGGGTGACGGCGAGGCAATGAGAGGATGAGATGAGAAAGATACAATTAAAGAGATGGCGAAGGTTCTGCTTCCTGAAACTTGTTACTCAAAAATGAGGTGATGAGTTTGGGTGGGGCAGGTTGGGAGACAGCTTGGCGGGGAACAGGAAACTCAAAATCACTTGTTGCCCTTTTCCTTATATCCCCCTCACTAGTCCCCTCCTCAGCCTTTCCCTGACATCCTTCCTCCATCTCACTCCCCTTCTCTCTCTCTCTTCAGCGAGACTGACAGAACAAGAGACGCCTGTGAGAGTAAAGATGAAAGGCCTGTGAGGGAGGTGTGTGAGCGTGCGTGCGTGCATGCGTTGAGGGTGTGTGAGAGATGAATGAATGACCCCTCTTATCCCTCAACCCCCACTGGACCCGCCGTGCCTCCCTAACACAATAGCATTAAAAAAAACAGACACAACTCCACAGGGGCAGTGTGAAGGTCACATTGGGCCATACGTGTACGTGCGCATCATGCATTTACTCTTACTCATAGCCTGTTCCCCAGGTAGAAAATGAGACACGTCAAACATGGCTCTAACAAGCCTGCCGCAGCTTGGCTATCATCTTATGCCCAGCTTCATGTCCTGTAGTGTACACCTTCGGCCTGTGGAGAGGCGCACTGTGGAGAGGTAGGGACCCTGAGAAGTACACATTGTTCATTCATGATAGCAGCCACTGGCAGCGAGGGCAACCCCATAGCAGAGTAAGCGATGTCATTTGGCAGCAAATGAAGGGGAAAGAGCAAAGCAGTTTATGCTAGCGTCTATCTGAGGTCTCACAGCTAGCTCTAACATTAGTTAGCCTAGGCATAGGACAAAGCTCAGTTTGTGTTCACATCTCAGCATGGTGGAATAAACATAGCTGCTGCTTCACAGTTTCCTTTAGCTTGCCATCTCCTTCCCTCTTATCTCTCCTCCTCCTCCACTGTCACCCCCGCTGCCTAAAAGAACAATCTACCGACGCAGCATGCCCTTCCAAAATATTTACTCACTCAGTATTGGCTGAATACAAAGGCCATTCTCTTACTCTCTCTGATGTCTAACATTCAAACAAACCTTGCACCCACACACACATGCTGGCTGCACCTGCTCTGGATCACACTTTCCTCTGGACGCCGGGCACGCCCGCACACATTTGTTTACTGTGGGGATTCCTCCCTTCCTGAATCTTCCATCTGCTTTGTGCCTTTCACTGATCTCTAAGTTGCTGAAGAAAAACAAGTATAGCAGCAACAGTAGTCACCCCTCCTTGCCTGGGGCAGGGAGTGTGTATCTGCTGCTCACATCCTCGTGCGCACCCGTCTGATTCAATACCCCTGACACTGTCTTAACACCTTTTCCTTTGCAGCTTGTGCCCTTCTTTCCTATTTTGCCTCTCTGTTCCTCTTCCTCTCTCCTATCTCAATCTGTCACCTTACATTCTCCCCTCGGTCCTCCTTAATCTTCTTCCTCATTTCGTCTTTTCTACTCACCAATTTTCGAAGCAGCTTTTCTAACTAATCCAACACTTTCTGTT
This sequence comes from Rachycentron canadum, assembly GCA_038496675.1. Taxonomy (NCBI): domain Eukaryota; kingdom Metazoa; phylum Chordata; class Actinopteri; order Carangiformes; family Rachycentridae; genus Rachycentron; species Rachycentron canadum. The sequence continues at coordinate 167,299 of CM076653.1, forward strand.
TTTAGCAAGCCAACCCAAATATAAGTTCATTAACAATCAAGTACTGAAATCAGTTGCAAAGCTCTGGCTTTTCCTGGCTCCTCATTCATTAGCATATGTTTGAAAACCAAGTCTAAATGGAATGATCACAGATGATGAACTAGAAACAAAGCCCCAGAATTATTCCTAAGACGTGGCTGCATGTCATGCTTGTGTTTAATGTGTAGCACTTGTGATTATTTTCCAACTACACACTCAAAATAGATGCAAATGAATGGCGAGTCAGAAAAAGCCTGGGCAAACAGAGTAATGACATCTCCCCAGGGTGCCTACTGTTTTCGGGTGATTGTTCAAGAGCTCCTATGGGGGTGGGCATGCTAATAAGTAATAATGTTCTATCAAAGTGAAATGTTGCATTGAGTCTTCTGTCTTGTAGCTCGACAGTAACTGACTACTTTCCAGCCTTCCCAACCTCCTCTCTGATAAGGGATGTGCTTCCATGGGCTGCACCTGTGTCTCATTACCACCACTGATGGTTCGGTAACAGGCTTCTCTCTCCTCTCCCTGTTGCGCTCTCACTCTTTTCCACCCCTTAGCTACTGCCAACATACATTTACCTCTAACAGCATGGCCTGCACTCGCCTCTTCCTCTTGCTCATCACATCGCATGCCATACACATGATGTCTGCAGCCCCCTTTTCTAGTGCTTCTCCTGTTATTACAGACTCAACACAAATGGGGATTGTCAACTGTTAGGTGACCTAATGATTTTGTGCTGGACTGACCAATGCCTCCAATTCATCAGTTGTCTGAGCAGCCTCTCACTTGAACAGTACAGTTGTCTAACACATATACCCTACCAATATTGGGTTGGTTAGCTCTGGTATCTGCATTTTTATTTACAATTATTTTCATAATCACTCAATTTGACAGTTACTTTCTCAATCAATTGTTTGATAAAAAAATAACACGAAAAAAATTTACTTCCTGAAGCCTAAACTTGTCCTAAGAGTTCCTGTTGTGTAGTATGAGCAGTCCAAAGACTTCCTATTTACTATCACATAAGACACAGAGAAGCAACAAATTATCACAAATGAGAAGCTGGAACCAGGAAATGTTTATATAGTTCATATATACTGATACTCCACAGGTATTGAGCGGCTTGTATGAAACAACTGACTTAATAAAAGCATCAAGTGATTGCCAGCACAAACCGAGAAGTGAAACATTTAAAAGCAAAGTCAAACAGCACTTAAGCTAAAGTTCACCTCTTTTAACAATTCATCATCTGAGCCAGAGTACTGCTGTAATATTTCAGTCTGTATGTTCTGGAACAACTCAGGCTACAGACTCGCAGTGCTGACCTGTACTTGTTTTGATATATATCACAGTAGGCAGCTGCACTGCTGGACTCCAACTCCACACTCTTCCCTGTAACTATTAATTCATATACACTCATAGAACAACAAAGAAAATTCATTTCACAATGAAACATTCTCCGTTTCAGATGTTTTGTGCTGTGTGTGTATGTGTCACAAAAACTCCAATATCTCTATTTTAACCTTCCATATCAAAGTTTCCTAAGAGACGTATTTATTTGCTATCAGCAGCTCTTAACAGGATGAACAAGTCTTAAATCACCGGATTACATACAACGGATTTACATAAGTCAGACAATATGTAATGTATGTGATGTATATTTAGCTAGATTCCTATCAAAGTGTCACAGTAAAATCATTTAGGTTTAAGACTTCCATCAAAATCCACCCTTTTATTGAATTATGTATTAAATATGTAATCAGACTGGCCTAACTATGATATCATGGCCAGTATCCGATCCTTTCAAGGCCAATTAACCCCAGTGTCAGCATTAAATGACCAAGTAAAAACTCAAGTGCATTCATTATACTTGACAAATGAATCCAATACCAATGGATATTATATGAGTTAAAACAACCTACTGAGGGAAAAAAAGATAGTCCAACATTAGCCCTGATGGCTTCTGAGATAACTTGCTCAGAGTGTGATGGCTTCCCAAGATGAGCGCAGGGGATTGAGCGGCTATAAGCATTAGAAGATCATGGACAGGCTCCCTCCTACGCCGTGCATATTAATTCTAATGCAGCTAAGCTCAGCTTGTCACATGTTGACACTGCTTAATTATGTCATCTACATAGGAGGAGCTTTTTTTAAAAAGGGCAGACATGTGGTGTCGCACAGTGTCTCTGTCGGCAGAGAGGTTTGGTTTACTTTTAGCAATGTTATATCTATGGGTACCAAAAGAACAGCAGCGGTGATAAGACTGAGCACTCTGTGGTGAGCGTCTTAGTATTGTCAGCAAGTCTTCAACAGAAGGACCTTTTTACAGTAACAAACCAGCCAATTCTTTAAGTATCCTGACTGACAGTAGCGTCCATCAAATGCCGGATCCCCCTCATCCATGGCCTCTTGCCATCCATCAATCTAACCTGACAGCCCAACCGCCATCACTCTGTGTAAATAAACAACAGAAAAAAAGAGAGGAGGAACATGGGGGAGGAGGGAGAGGAAATCAAAGTAGGCCACTCAAACCTGAGACAAGCAGACCAAGTCAGGTACAGAGAGGAAAAAGGAAAGTAGATAGAGGGAGAGGAAGGGGGTGAAAACCTGCAGAGAGCAAACTCACAATGGGCTGAAGTGATGAGGAAGAGGGGGGTGGTGGGGGGGATCATCTGGAAAGAATGAGGAGGAGAGATAAATTGGAAGAGAGGAAAGGAACTGACTGGCACAGGGATGACAGCCAAATGAGCGGACACACAGGAGGGAGTCATGTAAAAGAATGCAGAGGAGAAGGATAGAGAAGAAAAACATCTATGGAGGACATCAATAATCCATGCCAGATCAAGCTATTCTGTGTCAAAAGTGAAGAAAGAAATGGAGAGGGAGACAGTAGAGCAAAAGGAGAGAGAAGATGAGGTAAACAAATGAACAAGAGAAAGTTAGAAGGTGGAGCCTGAGGGACTTCTATTTAAAACCAGAACAATTGAGAGCACTTGTGTTAGTTTACACAAGCAGAGGATCCACATACCCACCCCCCAAAAAAAAAAAAAAAAAAATCTTCCCGAGGCTGTGTCTATTTAAATGTGTGTTTAAACAGCGAGTGCTCCTGCTCTAATCAAGGCTGGCATCACAGCACATTCCCTCTTTCCTTCTCCCTCTCTACCTTTCCCCCCCAGCATGCTGTCGTCTTCTGTCGCTCAGACCCTGCACACACACACTCATGTGTGCACCCTGCATGACTATGCCGTGGTAGAGATAAGTTCATGAATCACTGGTGCACGAATCGGCCGCCAGCTCGCTGCGAGAAGAGGAAAGTGGGAAGAAAGGAAAAAAAGGACAGAAGTAAGTGGTTAAAGTGTTTCCTTTAAAAGCTTTTAAAAAAGGAAGGAGGATTCAGGAGATGGCTCCCAGCAACCTGAGGGAGCGTGCACACACCCAGAGGGCCTCAGTGACAAGCACTAGTCAGCAGAGAAGATACTCTGTCTTGCTCTTTCTGTCTCTTTCCCTCTCCTCTCATCCCCACCCCTCCCTCCTGGCTCTTCCTAAAGAGGCCAAGATAGAAAGCCAAAACAGCAAGCAGCCAAGTAACAAGCAAGTGTATGAAGCATGCACAGAATAAAGAGATGTGTGTCACATAGTAACTGGCAAATATCTTCTTCTGCACAAAAATGTTTGAGAATTGTATGAAGGCCTTGTGTAGCAAGAAAACCTGTTAAAAAGGCACCATAGTGGTCCATCCATGCAACAACAAAAAAAAAAAAAAAAAGTGTCTCCATCAGCTTTCATTTCAAGAGAAACTACCCAATCATTTCTTGTTATAGAGCCATTTTCCCTCTAGGGCCTCTACTCAAAGACAGGTCTGTCCATTGATACAGGTGTGGTGCAGAGGGAGCAAAGGAAAGAGGGAGGGAGGACAATGCATGGCCTTTTCAATGGTCTCCCTTGGCTCACCTGGATTAGGGGGAAGGGACAGGGGATGATTCTGGGGGAAGGAAGGAGGAGGAGGGTCTCTAAGCTTGGCCTGAGAACAATAGTGTCTCTGTTGTCAGTAACACCGAGTCTATCATTCTGTCTAGCAGCAGCCAGCTGACTGCCTGGACTAAAAACAACACCTCAAGGTTGCAGTTGTTGAATGCCAAACGCTCGCTGTTTAAATGTATATTAAACAGAACGTGTATGACAGCGTTAACTGGGCTACACATTACAGTTATAAATGTCTTTTTTTAGATTAAAAACACTCACATTTTTCCATGGCGACTTTGTTTGATTTGTCTGATCGACAGTCCAAAGATTCATTTCACAACATAACCACATTTAAGTAGGTTTGCCATTTCTATCTGAAAAGTAAGTCCAGTAAGTCATTACTTCATTATTAAAATAATGCTTTTTTGACAAATTGATTAAACCACCAACTTGCAGCTGTACTATATATGAAACAGCACAAAACTGTGTCTGCAAGATGCCAATAACATTTACAGGCTCTTTCAGTCTGCTTTGAGGACAACGGTTACATGTGTGGTGGTATCAAGATGAATCACATACACATATGTAGATTCATGGTTATATTCATTTACATACCATAAACATAAAATAAATAGTATTTCTCAGACACAATCTTACCAAAAGTAAGCAGCAACAGTAAGCGCCTCAAAGCTAGTTTTCGGTTACTGTATTGGATTGTATTAAACTCTACACTGGGAATTAACTCTTCAAATGTAATCCCATTTCAACTTCAATGTGAGATTCTTGTTAGATGAGTCAAGCTGTATTACCAGCCTAGTCACTGCCTGCGGGGGAGATGAGCGTGTGACAGCATCTAACAGCAGGGGAGTGGACATTGTCAGCCTGATCCCAGCACTGCACGACAGGTTAGCTCTGCTGAAATGAAATAAAATCCTGCATCCGTTTCCATTTCCACCTTCGTTTTACCACCCTCCCTTACCTCAGCTCACTCGATTGCCTGACTTTGTTCTGTCACTTTCCCTTTCCTGTCCTCTGTACAGTAATCAAGTGATTCAACCATCAAATCAGCCCAAGATCCCTGAGAACTGTGCACATGTGTCTGCAGCGTATGTTGATGCTCTGCACACGTGGTTGCGTGTGAAGGAGTTGGTGGTGATGTGTGTCGTTCTGCAGCCCGGGTTAGGGGGAGGTGGGTGAGATAATCGGGGGAGGGGTTAGGGTGGATTGAAACACAGTAAAAGTGTCATAGCAACTTAACCTTCAAAAAATGCCCACCAGGATGAGGTGGGAGGTGTTTTTGGCCATTAGAGGAGAAAGAGGGTGAAGAGGACAAGTGTACAACAGAGAGAGAGAAAGAGAGAGAGAGAGAGAGAGAGAAAGAATGATTGATGTGCGGAAGAAAAAAAAAAACAGAAGACCTTGTTAGGGGAGGTAGGAAGGTACAGATGCCTGTAATACAAATGTCTGTAGGGAGAGCAGGGGTTGTTAAGGACGGCAAGAGACAGAGCGAGCAAATGAGAGTCGGAGAGTGGAAGTAGCAAAGTCAGTTTGGATGGGCTTAAAGAGGAACTCCTGCTCTGACATAGGTGGAAGAGACATCTGGGGAATTGGACAGTGGGAAAGGGAGAAGCAGAAAGCTGAGGGAGAAAGAAGAGAGGGTGGGAGATTAAGGAGAAAGAGAGTAAGAGGATAGAGGAAAGCAACAGACACTCCAATTACAGAAGCAGAAACGAGGGATTGATGACTACGAACAGAGAGAGAGAGAGAAGGGAAACAAAGAACAGGATGAGGGGAGGAAAAGAGATACAGTAAGGGACAGCAGTTTACTGAACAGATGGATCAATTACACGAACCAAATTACAGAGAGGAGGAAGTTGGAGCATTAGGAAAAGGATGTAAACAGAGAAAGACAGGGATGGCAGAGGAAGAATGAATCAAGATGGAGAAGTGGAAGTAAAAGCACAAATGTGACAGGGCAGAGAGGGGCGAGTGGCCGATTAGAGAGCAGGCAATCAGTTCAGAAGACGAATGAGACAAATTGCTCCAACCAAAGAGGACTGGCTCTCCCTGAGGAGCCACACCAAACAAACTCTGGCACACCCTGTTGACAAAACACTGGGCTGATAACTGAATAAACCTGCTGCCTCTATTTGACCTTAATGTGCCGTTTGCTTCAGGAGAGGATTTATATGCTCCTGTCATTTCAAGGCTCTGGGGACTAATGACGACTGTGCTGCTTGTTTATCAGCGCAACATGGCAGCACATTTTTAAACCAACAAGAGAAACAATAGATAGCGCTGATATCAGTGGCAATATAGAGTTGTAGGATCATAAGAACGAAGCTTGTGAAACACAAGAACACTCTCTGCATGCCTCCATGAAAAATAAACCTGTTGTACACTATCTTGGTGATGGCATATTCCGTGTTCTTAACTCATATTTCTGAGATAATATCTGTGTAAAAATACTAAATTTTCTTTGTGTTACAGTGTGTAATTTGACCCTGCACCTCAGATAAATCTCCTGGGACCACAAGGAAAGCTCGCTGAAATGAAAGCAGTTGGTGAACAGGTTTTTGAGGAGCATGACACCAGAGTCCTGTCAGGACCCTGTCACAGCAAATTCAATTTCCTCCTGTAGCCAGCCTGTCCACTGCCTCTGATAAGTGTGAATTTGACATGACCTTGTCAAAGTCAGATGTGACGAAGATGCAGCACATCTATGTAACGAAAGGGCTCCAATGTTGCAAGATACACATGTTGTTAAAAGGAACAAAATGTATAAAGATGAAAAAAAGAGGTTCTGGTAAGGGCGAAACCAGCTCGACATTTCACAAACTGCTGTCTGAGAGGACACGGGGAGGGATTAGCAGAGGAGGAGGGGACAGAGCGATGTTTCATGGTGCTGTCATGCCGACAGAGCGAGCCCTAAATGTTTTCAATATCACATAAGGGCACTGCATCATCCACCATTCAATACCGGATCAATAACGCAAACCACCTTCCACCTCGCAAACTACATTTAGACACATTAAGGTGACTGCTAATGAGCGGCTGTGTGCATGTGTATGTGTGTGTATATGTAGAGACAGGCTGAGGAGGACACAGTCAAGGGCCTCAGTGCTTAGTTGCACAAAGATCTGCTGAGTGCACGATGGGGAGGATTTCAGAAATCAAAGATTGTGACAAAGACAGAAGAAAGAGGAGGAAGATGACAGAGAGAGGGTACAGGTCAGGTAACCATAATAAAAAGAGAAAGGTTAGTGCAAGCAGTCTTTTACTGTCCACAAAGGAAGCCTCTTTGGCTGTTAAATATGTGTCTCTTGCTTCGAGAGGAGAGAGAAAAAGAAGATGGGAGGGAGGTGCGACTAAATTACAAATGAGCTGATAATTCTTGGCCTCCCTGGTTGACTCCCTCTCAGTTTTTTCAAAACATCCTCCTTCGCCCCCTCTGCCAAGACACTGCGTCGTGGAATTTGAAAATGTCGACATCCTCGAACCCCCCCACTCATCCCCTCTGCTCCTCTCTCACCGCTGCTCCTCCTCAGTGATTTTACTGCAGAGGGGGTCACAGAGACACCCATCTCCCAAGTCTAGTTAATTAAGGGGATTTTTATTTTAAAGAGTTTGGCTGCCTTTCAATTGGATCTTCAATTGGAATTACCACTCATTCTCCACATTGGTTGAGCTGGAATGGGTCTGACCTGCATCTCCCTAAATTCCATCTGGGGTTTGTTAAACATAAGGAAATGCAGATTTGGCAAAAGGTATCTTGACTAATGGTGTGGAAATGTGTGTGTGACTAAAAAATAAAGTAAGCCACATGCCTTTTAGCATTTTCATACGAGATAAGCTGCTGGCATGCTATTTCAGCAAATAGTACAGTCTTAAAACACTCCATTATCTCGAAGCATGTGGGTGGTTAGACAACGTTATAGCATGGTCTCTCACAGTGAACTCATGTCAGCGTGTGAGCTAATGCACACAGATTTGATGTAGATAACAGTTTAACCCAACACCTCTGCCAAGAATATCATCGACCCCAACGCTGTTGTGTTTTTGGAAACCCCTTGGCTGCCCTATTCATATTAATTACATTTGGCATTCCTTCTAAGAGGAGGATTTCAGCTCATTTTCCTTTGGATCAGATGGGACGGCTCCAGCAGTCTGGCAACCCTGGGAGCTAAATACAAACATCCCTGTGGGGGGCTCTCAGTGTGGCCTCAACACGGGTCGCCATCCACCGAGCACGCACATGTAGGTGGAGGGCAGCAGGGGAGACATCCAACATGGAGATGGTCCCTTAACAGAGCCACTGGCTTTGGTTCTCTTGAAACAAGAAAGCCACTATCATTACTTACAAGTTGCAGGAAAAGAGTCCCGAGAGAGAGTCAGTCAAACGAGCAGGGAGCAATTTAAAAAGAAAAAAAAAAAAAAAAAAAAGGGGGTGCCCCCAGATCTGATGTCTGTGGAAGATAACAGGGTTGCTGATGAGGATGATAAACACCACTTACTAAAGGAAACAGCAATGCACAGATGCACTGTCATGCAGCGACGTGACGACTCCTCCCTATTATTGGAATGTCATCTGACTTCCGGTGCAGCCTCAGGTCACTTCCCTGATTCATCACTATCTGTGCATGGGTGTGTGCACTCAGTTGTGTTTGTGGTACAATATCACAGATGCAACGAGATGCAGTGAATCGTGCTCATCGACCTCCTCTCTTCAGATTCATCCACCCTGTCTTATAATATTTGCCAAGTCAACAATAAACCTGATGGATCCTTTGTGTTTCTGGTCATTGGTAATGAAAAGCCTACAGAGCAGGGTAATTTCACTGAAACTCATTTATCAAAATATCTTCATATCTAAAACCCTGTAAGATGTTGAAGATCAACATTATTTTAATCAATATAGCTTCCATATAAAAAGGTTTTTAGAATGAAAAGAGCCTCCTCCTGAAATATTTTCAATACATCTATTAAAAAGCTTTCCATCTATTACTACATTATTGTTGGATAAGAGGTACTTTTCTAGGCAGCCATTAAATACTGCCACTGAGCTGAAATCACTTTTTTCAATTGCCTACCTGGTGAAATAACAAGTAATAATAGAAAGCTGTCTAAATTATTAGGCTCATTTGGTGAAATGCCAAATATTTGCTTCAGTCATTCTATAACTTAGTTATACAAAATTAATGGAGCCTCACGTGCCACACAGTTTCCATGTGGATACACACATACACTTGCTTAATATCACTCTCACGTCTCCATTAAGCCATAAATTCAAGCATACTTTTATGTCTGAATCAACAAGCTCTTAATGGTTATTATAAGGGGGAGGAGGAGGTTATTGATGTGTCAATTAAACACGAAGGCCCCTTAGTAAGTGTGTGAAAGTAAGTACTAGTGCATATCAAACACAGTACAAGACTTTCTTACACACATGGACACACATACCTGACCTTTTCAAAATCCTTCTGACATTTACAGGGCCAGTGCAAAGGGGCGAGGACAGCTCATTTACATAATGACAGGACCTAACAGCAGCAACCATTAACACAAAAACCAAAACCAGACCGGAGCCCCTCGTTCCACACGGACTAATGAGATACTAAGGACTTACTTTTTCCTTCTTTCATTAGGGAAGAAAAAAAATAAATGTCTCTCATGATCCATCAGTTAATAGACAGAGTGTGATGCTCTTTCTCTGTCGTAATGATGAATGGTTCTGGGCTTGGCAAAACTACACTGTTCTCACAGGATATGTGTAGGGAAATGGTGAGAGCTAATACTTTGGATGCGTGTATGTCTATGCGGTGGCAAGGAGTTGTGAAAATGCTGAAATTTCCCAGTATTTCACAGGTCATTACAACATGAGCTAGTATAACCATACAAGGACGCAAAACACTCCATTTCAGTGGGACACATACGGCTGTGACTGACAAGAAATCCTACCCAAGGGTACAGACCATAGTGAGTTCTCATGTGGTTTATTTTCCTGTCTGTCTACATGTTGTTTCTCTCATAAGCGGCGTGGCCTTGAGTCCAAATAGAGGCTGGGAGACAGGGGGAGAAAAGCCATTTGAATAAGCCAATGACTGCATTCACCCAAACAAAAGCACTGGACAGGAGAGAACGAAAGATAGCTGAAAATAAAAAAAGACCAGAACAAGGCCCCTGTATGTACTCGACAGCAGAGGTGGGGGAGGGAGTGAGGGTTGCCGGGAGAGAGGGAGGTTTCGAGTGGTGGCTGGGAAAGAGGGGAGGTGGGGTGTTGCCTGTCTTAATCAGTTCCTGCCCATGAGGTTTTCAAGCCGATCTCGAATAACACCCACCTGTTTCCTCCAAACTTACGAGCTTCACTTGATGCTTTCAGGTACGAAAAGAAATATATTGGTTTGATTGTTAGCAGGAAAGCAGCCCTCCTCCCCTGGCCCTGACCCTGCATGCCCACCAGTTTCTCAGGCAGGCAGCCAGCCAGTCAGTCACCCCCCACACGCACACAGCTTACTCAGCCATAAAAACAATGCTGCCATAGCCTCATACCCCCCACCCAAACTCCCCCTCACATAAGCCCACCCTTCTTCCAATAAAAATATCTCCATGGTAATGGGCCAAGCCTTCCTAACCCACATCCACGGTCCCTCACAACCTTGAATTAGGGAGTGGGGGGGGGGCTATTACAGTGTATTTTCAGGGGCTTAAACTACACCCCCACCTGCCATCTACTACTACTATCTACTACATATAGGAAACTACAGAAACCAGCCTTGATTAAAAATCTATCAAACTCAATATTGACTTTTTTTTTTTTTTACATTAAAGCTCAGGTATATTAAACTTAAAACTTTGCAGTGTATTAAATCAATTCTCACTCACAGACTCGAGGTGCAAGGCAGCGTCAAAGCTTGAATGAATATAGATAACTAAAAATGCTAAGTAGACAAGAGAAAAGTTTCATTCCTGCAGCAGTTGCAGCTTAAGTTGCATAGCTTAACTATTACCCAAAAGGAGGCCAGAGGTTCAGTTTGAAAAAAAAAAAGACTTAAATGAAAGAAAACTAAGAGCAGTGTTTTTGCTTGTACTGGTTAAGCCTTGCGTTTCTCCTAACTCATAAATATGTAAAACCTTTTGTTTCCCCCCCCCCCTTACTTTTCTTCCTCCCCTAAGAGCACTTCATGTTATGTAAAATGAAATTGGACAAAAAAGTTCCACTGCATGAATAAGTCAAAAGAGTGACTGTGCTTATCGAGTGGTGATTAAAACAACACCACAAATTGACTACATTACAGTAGCTTCACTACTGAAAATGTATACTGTAGCTGTGCTGGGGCATTACAACTAGTCCTACATTCTTGCCCCAATTACAGCACAAAACAAATAGCAGGTCTTGCACGGGAGCAGCAGAGGAAATGTTGAACTGGTTTCACGCCACACATATTCATATGTTAATAGGTTAACTGCATGCCAGGAATGTTTACTGTCATTTTTGGGCCTGCTCACTGTGGCCGGAGTATCTGTGGGCAACCTGATCTCAAGTGGACTGGAAAACAGTTGAATAATTAACCTGTTTAAACCAGTTGTCAGGAAGACAGGAGGGACCTGTTACTTTGTTTGAAGTAATAGCTACTAATTTAAAGTATAGGCCTACATGGGAGTGGTTCAGTCAAGGAAATGGTCCTAAATAGGAGAGACAGAGTTTTTAAACGGTCTGTCTTCAGTGCAAACGGTTCAGTTTTGGCTGTTTCAGCTCAGTCCTCTGTCTGTACATTAAGAGCTGTGTCCAGACCCATTTTCTCTACTGAACTGTAACTAATACAAGATGATGTGCGGACAGAGGGAAGAAAAGGAAGGGGTGGGGACGTCGAGGAAAAGAAGGGTGGCTTTAGGGCACAGTGTGGCAAGAAATTAGACCTGGACTTTAATTTTAAAGAGACGTGGACACCGCTGTGGAGGCCGGTGGCAGACACCTGCGGAAAACACCTTCCAGAGCCACACCTTAGGACAACTAAACATGGCGTGAGTCACAGACCGAAACTCGGGTCAAAGAGTGATACAGCTGGTACCAAGGAATGAGGAAAGGAACGAGGCAGTTGCTTTTGTTATTGAAACCAACTCATTTAACGTGTCGTTTCACAAAAACAAAACTCTTTAAAATTGGAAATTATGAGGGGTTTAAGCTTAAAAACTCGCCAGAACAGCGAGCGAGGGAACCACCTGCCGGATCTTCTGCTCCTGTCACCGCCCAGACAGGTGGCAGGCAAATTTAAATTAGTCTCTGGATTAATTAAAAAAAAAAAGCTCTGAATGTGAATTAAAGGCAAATGAGCTGCCGGCAATGAGCTTTTTTTTTTTTTTTTTTTTACATAAGTGATTTCTTACCTTGTTTTGTAAGTATCGACGCGACCAGGCAGAGCAGTCCGATCATTTTTGTGCAGTCATGCCAATTTCGGGCGTCATGTCTCGCCATGGTTGACTACGGTCCTCTTTTACGGAACCAGGCGCGCAGTCTCTCCGATATCAATATTGAGGTCGAAACAGCGGCTTCAGATGCGGTTCAGTTTGTGCGTAAAATCTCACTCAAGGCGGAAAAAAAACTTGTTTGGCGACAGGACAAAGCA
>CM076653.1:202946-215940 GCA_038496675.1 Rachycentron canadum
CCGCCCCGCCCCCAACCCTGCCATCCCACATCCCCAACACAACCCTACCTGCTTATTTTTGAGGTCAAGCGAGAGCTCATAGTCGGAGGTGGTGGAGTGCGAGCCGGCCCCGTTGCGCTGCACCCTCAAGGGCGAGGCTGTGTGGTGCAGGCTGGCTCTCCTCCCCGCACCACCTCCCTTAGCTCCTCCCCCTTCCTCCTCCTCCTCTTCCTCCTCTTCCTCCTGTGCTGCCTCGCCCTCACGCCGCTCGGCTTCCTCTCCCTCTTGCTTTCTCTTTGCTTCCACAACTTCCTCCGACTTTTGATTCTCTTGCTCCCCCACTGTCTGCTCCTCTCTGCAAGGCGAAGGGGCTTTAGGGGCGTCCTGTGCTGTTTCCTCACTCGGAGCCTCGACTTGGGGCTGAGGCTCGGGCTCGGGCTCGGCCTCTGGCTGAGGCTCCGGCTCTGGCACAGGCCGGGGTTTGGGCTCAGGTTCTGGCTGAGGTTTGCTTTCAGGCAGGGGCTGAGGTTGAGTCTGTGGTTGGGGCTCAGACTGGGGCTGTGGCTGTGGTGGTTGAGTCTGTGGCTGAGTCTCTTGCTGCTGTTGCTGGGGCTTCGGTTCTGGCTGTGGTTGTGACTGGGCCTCACTCTGCAGCTCCCCCTCTCCTCCCTTCCCTTCCTCCCCCATAGACGAGTCTGGAGAAAGGTCATCGCTGCAGAAAGGAGGAGAAAATGCAGAGTGAGGTTGCTGCTGCATCCGTGGTGAGCTCTGACCTCTTCTCCAGGCTGCCTGGGTTAGTGGTAAGAAGTTGACCCTTTTTTTTTTTTTTTTTGTATGATCTCACTCACTCTGCTACCAGCTGTGTGCAGGGCCAGTTCACCTGCCTACCTGCTCTGTTCTGTCTGCCTCTCGTCTGTCTAGACACTGACAGACAATGAAAACGAGGGAAATATACAGCAAAGATCAGCTAATAAAACCACAGTGTACAAGAGCAAAAAAAAAAAAAAAAAATCAAAAGTGATCATTTCTTTTAGCGAAATCTTCAGAAGAAAAAATGTGAAAAAACAAGAAAGTTGACAGCCCATAGTGACACACGCCTACACACACATACACACGCACACAAACACATGAGGGACAGTCATGCATTAATACAAATGTCTATATGTCTTTAAGACAATATGTGTGCTTGTGTGTGAATGGCTGTCTTTATGAGTGTTAGTATGGGAGCTGGCAGAGGGAGGGGGGTATCTTTCTTTCAGTGTTTTGCTTCCAAAGAGCCTCTTCTTTCTCTGCTTTCTTTTACAAGCCCCCTTCTTCTACTTTGTTGTAGGTTTTTAGTCCCATCTGTCTCTCCTTCTGTCTTTCAGTCATGTTTGTTCAATTACCTATAGATCTTACAATGATGGGACATAAAGCGTGATCTCAGCGAGGCAAGCTTGTCACAAGTGAAGTGTGAAACCACCAAATCTTTTCTAGCCCAAAGCTTTTGAGACAACAACAATCTGTTCAGGAGCATCTTGATCTATTGACTTGTTTAGCCGTCATTTTTCTTCTCTAGTTTGTCAGAATCTTGTGTACCATTTGCAATATTGTTCTTTCCTACTTGTCAGCTGATGGCTATAAGAACAAGATTAAGAGTCTAAAGCCATGTTAGCGGAGGTGTAAGGTTGTGGTTAAGCTCCATCAAAAAGTGTGGTCGAACAGCTCCCCTCACTCCACACCTTTCCCATGCTGTAACTTTCTGAAACCAACCCTCTGACATTCGCACCCACTATGATTGGGCAGCTGTGCAGAGGTGATAAAGTAAGCAGGGCATGAACTTCTCTCTCAAGATTTCTATTTCTGTCTCTTATGTCATGTGTACAAATGAGCACAAGACTCTACCTTCCAGGAGAGACTGTCTGAAAATGCACAGCGTTATCCTAATGTTTAGACGATATCAAAGAGTTTGACAAGCAGAATGGAAAGTTTATAAAGACTACACGGTCTAAGTGCTAAATCACTCTCAATTTTCATATACTGCCAAGTCCTGCTTCTGTTTCTGTGCCAGTGTTGTCACAGTTGCTCTGTTTTGCAAATACATGTACTGCAAGGGTGAACATCAGCTGATTATGAGTATCAGCAGATTTTCCTGAAAGATCCCTTGAATCTGAGCCAGGGTTACACACTAGTTGACAGTGGTTGCGATAACAGCTGGGCATGTTATTACCCAGATTAAGATAAGAGTTTTTTTACCCCCCTCTTATTGGATACGGTGATAAGACTAAAGTCAGTGAGCACAAAATCAGGACATTCAGTCTCTCATATGTAGAGTCCTGCAGAATAAAACCAGCAGGATTCTCCCCAAAAGGACAAAGAGGCTTCACAGCAGTGACAAACTTTTAGTCTAAACAGCGTAAATCTGTGTATTTGCCAAAGTTGCAGAGACAAGTAGAAAGAGGCAAAGGGGGCAGGAAGTACAACCTCTTCATAGCAGCCCAATACCTGTGTGGAGCTGTTTGCTTAGCTGTCTTATATAAAAGAGTCCTGCATCAGTCCATATGTCTGCTTATTTTCCTCTTCCCTTCCAGAGTGTGCACGTACACAGACGCACATCTACAAAAAATATTCAAACAGATTTGTGCGTAGCAAAACCCCGTCTGCTTTGCCTTCCTGCACAGGAGGCTCAGTTCTCATTTTCATTACACATGGCAGCACATAAGCTTGAGAAAGTATCTTTAGCAGCGATATAGCTGGGTCTGCTACTTCTAAAATAGAGCTTGTATGAGTAATGAATAATGAATAGAGAAATAAAGTCTGCTGCTTCTAACACTCAACTGCAGGTGAGCTTTTCCTTGTGCGAAAAATAGACTTGCCTGGAAAAACAGAAGACTTCTTTTAGGAAGAGAGTTGTTCTGTAGCCAGCCATCTGTGCTCACAATGCTTCTGCCCATTGTTGTGGATCTAAATGTAGGCTTTCCTATTTGCATTTTGCTGGGGCACTTGTTATAGTGAGAGATAATCTGACACCCAATAGGCTGTGTGCAGCTGGATTTAAGTCAAATTCTGAGAAGTGGACCCAAAAAAAAGATGTTCCACACACTGTGGATAATGTGTTTAAAAGGGATAGTTCGTAAGAGGACACATAAATACATCACAATGTAAAATGAATGTAGTTACTGATAAAATAATATACACATGTCTAGATTCATGTATGGCATGTGTGTGATCAGCTTAACATGGGCTTCACTTTCCATCAACCTCTAAGTCTGTAACTCTATGTGCATATCAACTTCTCTCATCCTCATTCCATTCATCCATTTTGTCAAGCTTCCTGTCCAACCGTCCTTTATACACATACACACACACACAGTCTTCCAGCCACTCCGTCCTCCACCAGGTAAGGAGATTGAGTGGTTCCAGGTGTCATCGTGACTGACGAGGCGGAGACGAGCCCTGGATGCTGCCTCTCTCTCCTCTCATTTTTCCATGTGTCAGTTTTGAAGATGGATGAGCACATTGGCCTCCGTGTGTTCCATCCAGAATATAATTACAGTGTCCGCAGACGTCTCCCGCTCCTGCTGCCATGATTGCTAACAAGCTGGTACTACAATATGACATGAGTCTAGGTCTGCATGTTGTGTTATTTATGTTGCCCATCAGCTGGACAACAACTCACAATACCTGCAAAGCAAATGTCCACTGGTGCCACATTTATCCATTCCTGAGTAAATTGAGTTTTGAGAAATTTCCAGCACACTACACACATAAAAGTAGGCAAAAGTATAAAAATATTAAACTGAATCAGGATGCATGGGAGAATATGATTTATTATACTTGTGGCAAAGATTTCAACATGTGCAGCCTAAGAATCTGTCAGAATCATGTGAGTCATTTTGTATCATTACAGGGATGTAATGCATTTTTGCTGATTACTGCATGTATGGATATAGAGTTCAGTGGCCCAGTTCTTGATCTATACTTGTGTATATGTACTAGCCAATACAAGTCCCAACACAATGATGTAAGAATACTTAATTAAGAGAAAGTCCTGATCCGCAAAATGTACTTAAAAGTACTTATTCTGCAGAAAAATGGCCCCTGTGTGACTCTTATTTATGACATTGTTAGAGTCTTTATACCGATGCATTGATGTGTCAGCAGCATTTTACTCTTCTACAGCTGCTTGTTGAGGTGAAGCTGGTTTCAATTACTTTAGATCCAGTTGGGTATTTTTAGTCCAGTGATTCCCAGCCTAGAGGGTTGGACGCCTGCCAAGGAGTCACAAGATAAATCTGAAGGGTTATGAAGTGATAAATATTGTAAGAAAGAAGTGAAAACAAAGTTGTGCTTCATAAATCTGTTTTCTTGTTTTTATTTTAACTTCTCTCTTATCTTTGCTTTTTGTGTAATAATGCCCAGAAAGTTTTATTTTTCTGTTTAAATCCAATTTCATTAGTGATAACAAAAGACAAAGGATCCTGAGTAGATAGGGTCACAAAGCAAAAAGGTTGGAGACCATTGGTTTGATCTTTAATGATATGCTGTATTTTGTGAGATTAATATGTTTTTAATGAGAAATTTTAATCTGACAAGTAAATTATTATGTCAGTCAATAAGTACAGCAGCTTCCACGATCACTTTCTCCAGCTACTTATCAACCAATCATTGTCAAATACTGTGATGCTGCCAACAGAAAAGGTTAAAAATAATCAGACGATAATCATGACAATAAATCCTGTTTTTCAGAGAATCTATCCTCAGATCTTTCGGCCTCGTGGTAATCTTCATTTCTCTCTCAAAAGCCTCCTGAGAGAAAGCAGTTGTGCTCCAATTTTTGCTTCCCAGCAAAAGAGCATCAAGGAGAGACATTTTGAAGACACTGAATTCTCTTCATTCTCATCCACGACTTCTGTTGCAGAAAGGGCACAGCGGGGCAGCATCAGAGACATCTGACAAAGACGTCATTCAGTTTGTCTGGTACGAGGCATCAGAGTGTAGACAACATGGAAGGAGCATCTCTGCTGTCACCCACAGGTTTCTAAAGGGATGTTTTGAAGCCTGTGGTATGCGCTTCACATTTGCCAGTATTTTGATTATTTGCTGGAACCCTAAAATTACACAAAAAAGGAGGAGCACAACCAGCTCTACATTTTTTTTCTTGTGATATCATAAATAAGGGTAAAATACGGATAGTGTTGACCACAGCCACTGACGCACAGTGTGTGTGTGTGGTTAGGAGATCAGACATGAAGAGCCCTATCTTTACTCAGGAGGTCCACCGACCATGCGTTAAGGCACTGTGGGCTGCCTTGACTTTCGTTCACCTTGAACGCACAGCTTTTGCTGTATCATCACCATCAAGACGCGCAGCAGCAGTGATGAGATATCGGGCCGTGTGACCAGTGGGGTTCAGCGGGTCATTCCTCTGGTGGACTGCAGCCAAGGAGTTGCTGAAGAGGGCATTATGTGAGGGGAACTGCATCAGCAAAAGTCATAACCAATGAGATTCTCGAAGAAGCTCTTTGTTACTATTTTCTCTTGTTCGGAAGAGTCGTATTTTTTTCCACGTTGGACACGTTTTTCCCATATAGAAATGCAGGATATGAAATATTTGTACCTGAAATGCATTTATATCACTTTCTTTTCTTTTCTCTGCCTCTCAAATTCACTCCTCTTTTAAAATAAGCAGGAGCCAGCCGCCTTGCCACTTACGCTAAATCCTTCTTTCTTTCCCGCCTCCCCTATATCTGTTTCTCATGGCTCTCATAGAGAATTAATCAGTTCATCAGGCAGAACACAAGGGCAGACTGGAGAGCAGAAGCTACTGCATAAATAAGCATATTTCCTTCTTGCAATGCATGGAGAGGGTAATATAGGGGGTAAGTTTGCTGGATATATCGCCCAAGTGTATTTGAAATTCATCTTAGTCTCTCCAAGTGGGAAAAACATGGCTTAGAGCCACATGCACAGCAAAGGACTCAGACTGTGAGGGGGGCCACAGAGAGTGAATATCTGTGTGTGATTTAAAAAGGAAAAAACATTCCGTATTATAGTCAATTCATTTCAATTTTAATCATTTTCCAAGCCACAAGAAAAAAACTCTGATACAATACACTTCTGCTGCCCTGACAGCGACACAAGTTCAGTTTTGAACTGTTACCATTTCTTTTCAGGCCGCAAACCATTTTGATTCCAGTTCATTTAAAAAGTCCTCACCCCTGATAAAGACACACCAGCTATTAAAATGCACAGTGTCAGCCTTGAGCAAATTAGCATCAAAAAGACCAGCTCCCTCTAATCACCAGGTCAATTTGAGTCATTTTTCTTCATTGTTGGCGATCAAAAAGAGTATGTGTAATAATACCCTCCTTCTCTCCCTCTCTGTCTCTCTAATCTACGACCTCACCCCTTGTTAACCTCCCGGTGAACATGTATTTACTGTAGTTCAGGAAGGGACCCTCAACTGACTTATTTTTTACTTATTTTCTGTCACTTTTAAAGTACAGTATGATTGGTGAGAGCAGTCAGGGCCACAGTCAGAGACATCTGAGTGTGAGTACAGAGAGTGAACTGCCTGCTGGGATATTTGGTATGACTGTGTGTGGTTAGCAGATGTGTGCCACAGCAGGGATGAAAAGCGAATGATGAATAAAGGTGTCTGAGCCCATTAGTCCCTCTCCTTTCTTGGTTACTTGGTTTGGTTGGACTTTGGTGGATTTATTTTTATTTTTTTTTATGCCTGCACATGTTCACACACCCACACCCTTATGCGCATTACTGACAAGCTGATTGCATACTTAATTTATCAGTCTCAAATAAACACATTTTACTTTAAAGAGTCATATGTGGTCTCCACATTTTGTCCTCGCTTTGGTTATGAAAGAAGAGAGCTGCAAAGAACTGAAAAATAATTACCCATAGCTGTGAGATAAAGGCCTTAAACATAAATTACACTCTATCTCTCTGGAATCAAACACATCCATCTGGGCCTCCCTTCATCAACAGATGAAAAGCCATATGTCCTGTCTTTGAGTCTCTGTTTTCCATAATCAAGGTCAAATAGAAACATATATCAGTTATACACACATATGCAGCACGATCACTCCCAAAGGAGCCATCCTTTTGTTTAAAAGCAGACGATAATGTCCAGGGAAGGACTGAGAAACCACTTCCCATACTTGGTGCATATTGCATAATCTCCACAGAGCCACACAGCAGCACATTCTTGGTCACATCGACAGAAGCTTTACTTTGGAATTGGTTAACAAATATAACCATGACATGTTTAAATCATGAGACAGGCACTGGATGAGTCCCATGGTTGACCGTAGCTTCTTTTTTTTCCCCGTTTCCAAAGGAAAGGTTAAAGCTTCTGCATTAGGCTTGACTTAAAGCATGCAAGGGGAAAGGTCACTCATAAAGTGATAACCTATTACAAATTATTAATGGGAAATGGTCCAAAATTGGATTAATCCCTTCTTTTGTCAAAAAAAACTGGAAGACTGAAGGCATTAAACATGGCTACCTCTATCCTATGAAATTCACCTTGAGTAGGTATGTAGTGATGCATGGTGGGTGGCATCCTCTTTGTGCTTTCTGCTCAACTCGCGTGATCAATCCCGAGATGATGGATCGGTTATGGAGATGCCAATCAATACTGAGCTCACTTGGGAGGGACGGCATTGCTCATAAATAACACTGTTTAACAAGACGCTGGCAAAGAGAGGAGAAAAAAAACTGGGATGAAAGAGAAGTAGTTTGTAATACTGTATTTTTTTTTTTACTGTATTGTAATCTATATATCCTGAACACCAGGAGTTGACTGGGGAGGACTAAGATCAATGTCAACCAGTTTACGTCTCTGAAAAGCAGAGAATAAGCCTTTGGCTCTTGTTAAAATCCCATGCAGACATTTGGTTCTTTTATGGAGGGCCAGTGACTGGTATCACAGGATGAGCGGGTTCAGTGTGAGGACTACATAACAAGACATGGGAGAAACAGCTTCTTGCCTCCTGCTGTAAAAAGAGTAGGTTTTTATTTATCATGTTGAATTTTAAGATTGAACAAGGATGTTCACCCTAAATGGTTCAGGGACAAAACTGCTTGCACATACTGTATAGCAAGTATATACACACAGACCAGCATAACCACAGGCATTCCCATGCAATGTCAATGAAACATCTTTAAAGCAACAACAGAACACAGAGTAGAAAAACAGGTTGGGCTCGTGAAATATGCAAGACGGGATTTCAAATTGAATCTCTGCAGAAGCTGTGGCCCCAGGATGTGGGTAAAATGGTAGAGAGAGACAGCAAGAAACAGAAAGGAAAAAGAGGGAGAGAGAGACAGTGGCAGGGGAAATTGCGTCGCAGATGTATGGTTGACGCACTGCAAGTATACAGATAGATACATGGGCCTGGACTCAGAGGCAGCACTTCTGGGATGGAAAGTGACAGTCACAACATCACACAGTGTAACATCTACAAACCTGTTGCTGTTGGGTGTAAACTTAAAAAAAAAAAATGCAAGTTTCTATACAACAATTTTGTCTCACCAAATGTATTTTGCAGATAAATCAACAAATCTCTGGATTTCATTCACTGGCATAATTTTTTTTCCATTGCAAAACAATGACTTAATGTCGCATGAAACTCATGTCGTGGTTATAAGGTCCAAATCATTATGGACCCCTCACCAATGTTGATGATGATGTTGCTAAAATTCTTGTCCCAAATCTTTAGTTGTTGAATGAAGTCAGCTGATCAACAAAGTCATGAGGGTATTGTCTGGGGAATATAAATATCGGTACAAAATTTCATCTTAATCCATCCTCTCGATGTTGAGATATTTCAGTTTAGCCCCAGGGTGTTGGACAAATGATCACATCCCTAACTGCTCTGTCTGCTAGTGTATGCTATCAAATGCACCTTTCCCTGCCAATATGATGCTGCTGCTGTTGGATGTGCTGTACATTTTTTGACAGGAAAAATTGAGGAGAATTTCCAGTCATTGAAACCAAGTTCAAAGGCCGAAGAGCAGTTCCGCGTGGTGAGCTCGCCTTGAAAAGGATATTGTGACAACTCATGTGTCACATCCGCAGTACTCTGCAGTACTAAGACATTAAATTCATATGAAACCCTGAACTGAAAATCTGGGAAGCAGAATCAGTAGTGGTTGTTCGTTAATTTCTGCTTAGGTCAACCTCACATTGCCACATACCCTGTACCCAGCATCTAAAGCCTGCATTAGATTCTCATTGTCCTTTCATGCTTACTTCCCTGCTTCTTATTCCCATCTTCTTACACATAAGAATCACAATCCTATTTTTATACATCATTGCGAAAGCAGCTTTTTATGGGTGCCTGACAGAAAGGGAGGAAAGAAAGGGTGTGTGCAAGAACAACAATGCCTCGAGAAAGGATTCAGCTGCTGCTTTGCCTCGTTGTGAGTGGAACAAACAATTGAGCCGTCCCCCTACCCTGATGATTTCACAAGCTAATTGCCTATTATGTGGCCCGTCAGGGGGAAATAACTGTGTTTCTTCCTTATTTGACTCTTTTCCTTTTTCACATATTTGAAAATATCCTCAGGCAGGTTCCCGAAGCACAAATCCCGTTTGAATTTGGTCCTTTTAACTAAAGCAGAATACATATATGAAGAAAGGCTCCCATTTTTTTTAACTATACAGAGGGTATTAAACAAAAATCTAAAGCTAATCAAGCTATTATGCGCACCAAGGGCATTGATTCAACTGCTCTATTTGGTTGCTTGCTATTTGTTTCAGATATGAAATTATCGCCTGAAAGATAAGAAAGAACTAACAAATTGCATTTACAATAAGAAACATATAATTTACACTGACATATCTGTGCTGAAAACAAGATACCACACGTTTTAAGTTGAGTACTAATTTTTGATAATAAGTCAACATTGCAGAGGTTAAGCCACATGGGTCTAAGAGACATGTGGTCCCTGCCACCACTGTGATGCTCTGTGGAGATGATTTAGGTGTGATTCAGCCAGTATAGTATTTGATTCATTGTAATTCACAGCACAGTGGTTATGATCAAAGTGCACGCTGTCAACCCCCCGGTCCATGTTGGCCTGCACGCTCAAGAACATTAGAACAGAAACATTTAAGTGAAACAAAAGAGGCAAAAGAGCCACTGCTGTGAAATGACGAGGTGAGTTAACTCTAAATTTGATTTTATGATTATGACAATTATGAACAGCTAAGGGACTAATGCACATCTGTCATCCTGCAGTATTTACGTTTAAAGACTGTACAAGTACATTTTATGTGATTATTAACTATTGTGTTGTGGGAAATCTGACTTGTGAAAAAATTGTGAAAAATTTCACACCAAAAAATAAGTAAATAAATTCCATTCTTTCCAAATCCAGTCTTTGGTGGGTGGTTACATGCCCCACAGATTGAAAGTTCAAAGATTGAACACCTAACTACGAACATTTCCATGCTTTTATACCAAAGTGACTTTCCTTACTGATTCTTAAATGGAAGATAACAAGCTACCCACAGCACTAACCAAGATCTGGAAGCTCCCAGGAGCTACTCTAAGTCATGTGGGCGAGCATGAACAGATAGAGCTTACGCTTTTAAATGTAATGAAATTTCAAAAGTGCTTATGTAAGCTATTTTAATTCTGCTTGAGCTCTTAATCATGTTATTTGAATTAAAGGCTCCATTCAAAATCTGTATGAAATTCATAATCCAAAAAATGGTGGATTACTTCGATTGACAGAGCAATAATCGGTACCTGAAGAGTTTTTAGAGTAGAGTGGTCTTTATCTTTTTTTTTTTTTTTTTTTTACATTTTTAAAACCAACAAGAGAAAAAGCACTAATGTAAGCTACAAATATTATTAGCACCTGACTAATTAGCTTACTACTTACAGGTTTCAGGTTAGGTTAGGTAAAACAAAATAACTCAATAAATAAAAAAGTCAATTTGACTTTGAGTTAGTTAATTCATGGATTTTTAGCATTAGCAAACACTTACTAGCAAAAGCTAACTGACAAAGTCTGTGATTGTTGACTCCAAAGAATAGTGAAAAATTAAAGAATTATTATTTAAAAGGACATTACTATGGTTTTTGAGTGATAAATCTCTCACTATTATTGCTGTGAACTGCAAATGTACTGTGCCAGAACAGATGGCTTGACAGGCGTAGCAACAGTAGCTAACAGGGATGGTTTAACTTATGTCAAGTCAAATAATGAAGGAAAAATATGGCGGCGGTGGAGAATAGACAACAGATATAGAGTTAACACAGGACAAGGAAACCTGTACCAGGATGAAAAGATGGAAGGGCAGGAGGACAAGGAGATGAACTGGGTACAGGACATGACCTGGTTGACTAAAAACAATTACGCATAGACTGATTTAAGAACACAGGGAGTTGTCAGACAATTCAATGGATTCAGAGGCAGCTGCTGACATGGAGATAAATCCAGACTTTCATTACATCCAGGAGGAGAGAGGAAATGAGTGTCAAAATTTATGTTGGACACTGGAAGTTACTTAACAATATTCACGGACTGGTGTAATATTTCAGAAAGAGAGCATGAGAGGATGAAGGCTTTTCTGGAGCAGAAAAGACAGATTCACAAATAGAACAGAAAGCCTCACAGACATGTCATGGAAAATGAAATGAAAATGAAACTGCTCAGTGTGGTGGTCCGACAGCCGAAATATTAACACTAAACAAGATGCTGCAATAGAGAAATTTTCCCGGTGTTGGGAAATGACTTTGCTTCATGGAGGATAAAGTTGAATTTTGAGAGGATTATCAATAACCTATAGTACCTATAGTACTACTTATACTATAGTACCCTATAGTGTAAGTGTATACTATACTATACTATAGTACCCTATAGTATAAGTGTCTGAGAAACAAAAAAAAAAAAAAAACAAAGCAAAAAAAATAAAATACAGAGGATATGATTCCAGCACATTTTAAGAGAAAACCAGTGAAAAGGACCCACTTAATTGATGTGATTGATTGTCAGCTTGAACAACTGCTATATGAAATATACAAAACACTAGCAGTAGACAAGACAAAAAAGAAGACCTGTTAAACTTACATTAATAATTTTTCGGCCAACTAGGAATGCACAAGTAGCCGAGGAGTTAAACATAGCACCAGTTTATCATTTAAAGTTGAGTTTCTGCACAACCAAATCCAATATTTGCTGTCCTCTGAGCTCTGTTTTGAATCCCACCAACTCCTGTGGGAAGCATTTGGCTTTTTTAGCTGCTAAATGCTCCACTATGTTCACCATCTAGTTGCTATCTTTGTCTAACTGTTTGGTCCTGACCAGGCACAATTGGTTGATCAGAGCATTGAAAAGAACCGTAGCAATGAGCTGAAAATTGTTGACACGCTCCACAAGCATGGATAACAAATCTATGTCGGTCATGACAAGCAACCCTCTTTGCTTTACACATAGTCATTTGACCCATTGTTATTATTGTTAGTATTGATTAGTGCAGCTTTAGGTCTGTCCTTACCAAGGCTATAATATATAGCTAATTATACATATAATATATGAGCTATAACTGTAGGAAATACACTTTTCTGCTATTTCTTTATTTTTCAAAGGGATCTGCTGTCCTGGTTTATTATACTGCATGAAGTCAACCAAGAAAAGATTATATATATTGGCTGTAAGGCATCTATTGTGTTTGTGGCTGGCACAGGCAATATATAGTTATAGTTTGAATACTCTTATTTTCAGAGGCAAAAAATGAGTGTTCAAAAAAACATTTAATGTCTAAACTTAAAATCCTTCATGAAAAATTATATACTGTGATATTCAGGGTAAAATCTTGTACCTTTAGACATCTATACTGCACTCTGCAGTGTGGTATATCAATCCACCATCCTGCACTGCAATTCACCTTCAACAACCTTAAAAGCCTGCTGATGATCACACACACACACACACACACACACACAGACACACACACACACACACACACACACACACACACACACACACACACACACAC
>CM076653.1:231654-250614 GCA_038496675.1 Rachycentron canadum
TATATATATATATATATATATATACACACACATATGACCGAAATTAAGAATATTTTAAATCTAGGCAGAGACATGTATAGTTAAACTGGAGACAAAAGCCTGAGGAGAGACAAACCTTTGGGGATATGGGTACCTGTGGTTGTTGGATCCTTGTCAGCAATGTAGCAATAATATGATAGGTCAAAATATTCTGATAACTACAGTAGCATTAACTGAGTACCTATGTAGAAATGTCAGAGTTCACTACTCTAAACACTGGCAATTTTCAAACAAATATGAATAAAATGAAAAAGCAAAAAGATAAAAATGTAGTAAAAAATTCATTTAAAGCATAACAGGTAAAAATCATTACAATAAATTAGAGATTTGACATTTGGAAAAGAAAGTATATTAGAAAAAGAAGAAAAAATCAAAACAACTTACTTGGATATCTGAAGTAGAAGTCATTCTCAATGTCACTTGATATATTTTTAGCTTTTCTATGCTCTATCCAGTATGGACTCGATTCTTCATTGTATCGAATAAATACCCCAAACAAGATGATCATTGCAATTTGCCATACAAAACAAACTGCTGGAAGACTGAGACGAACATAAGGATTTTTTGGACGGTCACAGAGGTCCCTGAAGCTTTGAACACAGCCCATTGTTTTTTATGTTTTTATCCGTTTCAAATTTTTCTTTTTATTCTTCTATATATTTTTAAGGTATAAAAGCCACTGAATTATTAAAGTGAGCTATCTTCAGCTAAAAGGGATCAGCACTTTAAAAGCCCTGAGCATCTTAAGTTCAAGTGAAGATGAACAAGGGAGGGTGTTTGCTTTAATATAAGGACACTCCCCCCAGTCACTCCCTCCACATTGTACCTAGAATGGTGATGTGAGGAGGACACGTGTTTAGGTGATCTTTTGCTTTTATTGTTTTATATTTCAATACTTTGCACAGGTGAAAATCACAATTCTCTCACATCAAGTTCTTGTGCGATTCAGTTGATTATACTAATGCACTTGATTATAATCCAGAAGGCAACTAGAAGGATTAAGTAACTAATTTTCATGGAATCTCCTCCTTGAGCACAAACACTCTTTGCATGTCAGAGAAGGACAAACAGTAATTTTTGTGAAATATCCTGTGGTAAATATACAGAGCACTGACAGTTATTTTCTTACTGCAGGTCGAGGGGGGTGGCGGAGACATTTTCTTCTCTCCTGTGAAGCATTAACTGTAAATAATATGTATTCATGCAGGGCCCCATTACAAAGATGCATGACAGGTTTGACTCAGTCAACCGTCACAGCCTGAAGGTTCAAGGTTGATACAAGGGTCTACTTTTTTTTTCGTATATTTAAGTAAAAATAGTTTCTGTGCTGTTGTGCAAGCAAATTGTAATTTAATACATTTTACTTTGACGCTTAAACCTTTTATTGACTTAAAGTGTTGCAAGAAATAAAATGAGACAAATACCTATATTACAATTACAATTAAAACTGCAGCAAATAAACAGCAATAACTAAAACTATTCTGTTCATTGAAATATGAGAATATACTGTTGGACGATATACTATTCTCTCTCTCTCTCTCTCTCTCATTATGATGGGAAGTTCGAGGGACCTTGCTATAAATTTGTTATAAATTTGTTTCTTTATTAATTTGGACATAATGATGTGCTCCAGCAGATTGAGATATTAAACATGATTTTTTTTTTGTATCATGTAAACCACCATCATGTGTTTTATCCAGCAATAGCTGTTTTATATGGAAGGACATGATTGTCTGTGAAGGAATGGGAATATTTTTAGAAAGGTTTGTTTTTCAAGAGTTTATCAAGAGTTAGATCAGATGATTGATATCTAACTCATGTTTGGATAGTAAATCTGTTGCTGTTGTAAACATTTGGTTAGCTTGACATAAAGAATGATGGGAATTGCTAGTTTGACTGTCCAAAGCTAACAAAATAAGAACTTCTACAGCTCAGTTTACACCTTATATGTCGTTTGTAAAATTACCCATTTTACAGAGGTTTATGTATCAGACTAATTCTCAGCTGTGAGAACCAACAACCAGCAGAGATGTTAGGTGTTAATTAATGAGCTTGGGTGCCTTTTTGGTTTTTTTTATATATAGTCAAGCTAGCTGTTTCTTTCTGTTTCGAGTACTCATGCTAAGATAAACTAACTGGTTGTTGGCTCCATCTTTAGCAGTAAGAGTGGTATCAGTCTTCTTTATCTAACTACTATGAAAAAATATGCAAATAACTGTATTTCCAAAATACGTGAAACTAAAGTAACACTTCTGTGCAAATAATGTCAGTGTTTACAATGACAATGTTTTTGTCACTTTCTCTAATGCACTTTCAACTGTAAACTCTCTCAGCTCTGTATGCATTATGTAATGCTCACAGCTGAGAAAGGGTGAATGTACACATGGACTGTCAAATGTAAATAGTGAGGATGATCAGGGAGTACCTATCCTGTACTTGTATGTTTGTCACGAAGGTCAAATACACAAGCCTGGAGGGCATACTGCAGACCATTGATGTCATATGGTTGTTTCTCCTCTGTCCTCTGATGAAACTGTGGACACAAATAGGCAGAAGTACCTGTAAGTAAATGAAAAAAATATATTTATCAAGAATTAACAGGTAATTCTGCTTTGTAATTCAAGTATAGTTGAGTCATTTAATACTGCTAGAACAAAATAAACCTGATAATGTTAATGTGACATTAGTAAACCTTGTATCTCACTCCCTATGATGCCTCACACTCATGGAAAGAGTTGTAATGGTGGAAAAAACTGAAATGTCAATATCTTCCCCCTTTGTTTAGTGTAATATCTTTAGCTGCTTCCCTCGGAGCTCCTAGTTTTTTTTAGGAATTAGGAAATTAGGAAATAGGAATAGAGGATCTGCTGACTGAAAGTTAGCCAGTAACTTTTACACAGAAAATATTTTATGACCATCCCCAACTTAGAAACATTTTTATAAATAATGGTGGATGTTAGGATATGCATTAAGGATTGCATTTCCATCACTCTGAGTTGCTTACAAATTGATGCATATGTACAACAAGTATATTTTAGTGCACTAGGAGTAGCTATACAAAGAGATAATTAATCGCTGAGTAATAATTGTAGAGGTCACATTATATACTGAAGAGAAAGATATGATTCATGTTTGTAGCCAGTAAGCAATTTATGCAGGGTTATTTTGGTAGTGCTTCAAAAAAGCCCTGAGGCCCTATTATAACAGATACTTTCTCTTATCCCTACACCACCAACCCAGTGTTTTTTTTTTCCAAAACTAGAAACTTCTGTAGCAAGAACTCAACAACAGAAAGTGCAAGACAGGTGAAAGCAGATATTTCTTAAATCTGAGTCAAAATATAAAGTGTTCAAGCTGTAGCGTATCCTCACAGCTTAAAGAAGATGCTTTTGTACAGCCTGGCGGAGGAGAAGAGGGAGGGAAGAGAAAAACTGCTCGTCCTCTTTGCTGTGCTCTCTGTTTTCTGTTAAGTCTAAAAGTCAGAAATCTTGCTGTCCCCATACCAGACAGTGATGAGGGTGGTCAGGAAGCTCTGTCTGTAGGGTGCATTGAAGGTGCATTGGTTAGTGACCGATAAGAATTAACAATGACTTAAATAAGCATTCAACCCTAGTTGTCTAAGATCTTAGTTCAGCCTTTGACATCATGGACCGTTAAATCCAACTGCACAGATTTGAAAAATTGGGGGATGGCTCTAAGGTGTTAGTTTAGTTTTGAAGCACATGTAAGTCAAATGTTGCTTTTTTTCATCTTAAATACATTAAATACATTGCTAGTAGACCATTTCCTACACAAAAACCTAATCCATGCTTTTATAACTTCTTGGCCTCTTCAGACAGCATTGTCCCAAGTACTGACAAAGACCAGAGAGAGGATATTTTAAAGTCATTGCACTGGTTGTATGCATGGTAATATCTACCAAGCAGCTTTCATATCCTTTTATCATTTGCATTTATTTATTTTACTAACCTCTATTTCTTTCTTTTTTTGACATTTTATTTTTATCTATTGATATAGCATCTATTTATGTTTTTACCTTTTTGTCTGTGCTGTGTCAATCTTGAGGCACTGTGGGCTGCATGTTTGTATGAAAGGTGCTATATAAATAAAGTTCAGTACATCAGTGCACTGGTTTTGTATCTACCAATGAGGAACCTCATTAAAACGAATGAGCGGGTATCTGTGCTCATTGATTTCACTGCTCGGCTTAGCACCGCAACCTTGGTGATGTAATTCTGGCAGATGATGTGATCCCCCTTGATTTGAGCACAACTGTCTGGCTTGCTGAGGAGACTTTTGCATGTGTTGCATTTGTATGTTTCATTAGCAAAGCCTGTGTGTGCTATGAAGAGCATGGGAGTGAACCATGTTTTACTTAAGCAAAAAAAAAAAAAAAGTCACTACACTTACAAATCCCCAATATTAATAAGCAAATTTCACTGCAGTCATTTAGAATTTTTTTTTTTACAGCATAAAAGGTTCAGGTGCCACACCTTAAAACTTTTTTTTAACTTGTGAGTTTGAACAATGTTCTGTCTCACACATATTGTTGTCAGCATTATCAGTGATATTCAGATTCCATATCTTTTCTGTTAAATGATCCCACCCTTGAGACCAAACCTCTTTCTGAAAGCGGCACATTTTGTTTCATTGGTATTTTACAAGAGGCTGCCTCTATACATACACTCACCTCATCCTCACCCTGTTCTGGGAGATGTCCTGAAATGACCACCGACTTACACTCAGCATCGTGGCCTTTGAAGGAAAGACGAAACCTCCATGTTCCCTCCATTACTTTATCCAAATATGTTGCTGCGCCTTCATAGATACTCTGACCTGTATTAAATGTAAAGGTAACATTATTGGTGGCTCTGTCCAGCTCAAACTCTCCAGTAAGGTTTAAAAGAGTGTGAGCAGAACCCCAAGTTAAAATATAGCTATTAACTATGTTATTAATTATACCTGTGCTTCTCTTGCTGGGCCAAAAAATTCAATTAACTGCTTGCTTTCACATACACAACTGAGAAGTGCAACTAATGGAAAAAATAAGTACACCTTTTTAGATAGAGTGCTTGTGATTTTATTTAATACCATATTTATTACAACACATCCTTCAGTTGATTAGATGTTGATTGATGTTATAAATTAAATAATGAAATCTGACTATTTGTGTATTCTGTATGACGTGTTCTGTAGAGTAGTGTGCACATCCAACTCCACATTTCAGGACTCTATTAATCCAAAGACATTTGGATAAAGTTTCCCTATATTATAATTTCAATAAGTGATGAGTGAGCTGCCGTTCCAACCTGAGAAACTCCTCATCAGGCAGCACATACTTCTGAATGATATCCATTACATCTTTCTCAGTAGTGAGATCATAATCCTTTTTGTTTTTAAATGGTAAATGTCCCGCCAGCTCACAAAGAGCAACGTTGAAGGCAGACTCCTCTTTGGCACCAAAGCAAGATATTCTGGGCCATACAGCAACGCGAACGCCTTTTCTTGAGCAGAGATTCTTCTCATTCTGTATGCGATCACTGGGCGGACATCCTCTAGTCATGAACAAGTTGTGAGCAATGTTACCACCCACGAGAAAGTCTGTCACTTCACATATGGCTCTGGCAACTTTCTCTACCTCCTCTGGTTCTGTGTAAAACAAAAACCCGGCAGGAAAGACCAACAAGCTATAAAATCCCTTCTCAGGAACCAATGGCTTGATCGGCATAGATTCTACCTTGAGCTCTTGGTCCAGGTAATACCCATGTAGGTGTAAATGATTGACAGACGCAAATGCTCCTAAACTGTTGAAACCCACACGAAATCCGGGTTCGGAGCTCAGAAGTACAGATTCGATACCGACCTGGATGGCAAACTTTGTCAGAACCTGTGGTAAACAAAAGGATGGATCTGGAACAAAGAGACAATGTCCAAACTCCAAAGGACTCACATTGACCAGCACAACCATCCTGCAGGGTTGATGCAACTGTTCACTGTCATGCAAAGCTGAGTCATTCTCTGTGTCCTTTATCATCTCAAATATGATTTCCTCTGGATTGACCTTGTTAAAATTAAACTGCTTGGCATTGAACTCCTGTTGAATGCTCAGTATCTCCTGAGGCTTCCTTCTCTCTATTCCTCTTTGAATATTCAACTGGGCCACATAGCCATGCGAACCCGGCAGGATGCGTGTTTGTAAATCGCCCAGATGGTAGCGGAAAAGCCCCCTCTCCATCCTGTCCGTCCAGCCGGCTTGGATGGTTGTGTCAAACTTTGCTGGCGGCTGTGCCATCCCAGGACTGCTCCGGCGCACGTCTGTGACAAAGTCCTGGTGGGTATACACAAACTGGAGCAGCACGGGTGGATTTGCTGGTGAGGCAAAGACACATGAGATTTGACAGTGAAGGTCATTGTGGTAGGTAGGTGAGACACACACACACACACACACACACACAGAGAGAGAGAGAGAGAGAGAGAGAGAGAAAGAGAGAAAGAGAGAGATATTATATTTCAATCTGCTAAATCATCTGACAAGACCAGTCTCACATAGCAGGAAGAGAACAGGGCTGCAATTTAGGATTATTTATGAAAATTTTAGAAATCATTAAAAGAAACCATCCATCACAAACAGCCAGTAAATAAATAGGTAACTAAATCATAGAAACGAGCAAAAATACATAGATTCCAGTGTTTCTCTCTTGTTTTCCCACGACGTGAACAGGAGTTAACTCACCTTTTAAGTTTGACATCTTGAAACAAACAGCTGATTAACAGCATTTGTTTAAAAAAAAGGGTAAAAAAAGGCACAACTACGTCTTATTCATATTAGCATCATTTTTACTTTCCTTCAGTGAAGAAAGGTTTTCACTTCCCTGCTCCCTAAACGCCGGTTGGCTCAACTAGCTACCTTCCGTGTTCACGCGTGTTCTTCTTCGTCGGTGTTGATTGTTGTATTTCCGGTTCATAGCCCCCACTTTTTTTAAAATTCACTATCACTCCGTTTGCGCCTTCGTGCGAAGGGTGTAAGTGTTGGTCCAAACTCATGAACCTAAACCGGGAGTTTGTTATGAAGCTCTCCAATAAGTCTGCATACCTACTAACCAAAACTCCCACACGAGTGCAACACCGCTTTGACTCCGGGTTGAATGAAATGTCACATTTCTACGAACGTCAGTTCCGTGTGTTTTTGTCATAAATGGCCTCACCTCAAACTGACAGAATATTTTAATGCAGACACGACGAAATTAGACGTTACATTTAAAAAAAAAACAACAAAAAACCACAACAACAAACAAATAAAATAAAAATACAATCCTATTAAGATGTTCAATAAAACAGAAATGCAGGCAAAGAATTGTGGAAGTGAATTTTTACTAATTTATATATAATATTAAATACAATTAAATATTGATTTATTAAAACACATTCTGGGTAACAATTAATTGCCTGTTTCCATCAGAGAAAGACAAGGTCGTCCCAAAGTGGTGGGTGTATTTATTATTGATAATGAACAAAACACTCCACATGAGGGAGGGTGTAAGGACCTATGTTTGGGTACAAGCAGGCTGTTTATTTGCATAATCACAGAGTTACCATATTAAAATTCAATCAATTAATATCAATATTAGAGTAATTTAATTTGTGTGCAGTGTATTGACACAGCTAAAAAATTGTAGAGACAACAAACTGGTGTTAATCCCTGTAATTATAAACAATCAAAAATCTACAGTGACAACATACTGAAAAAGTAATATTAGATCCAATAGGCTACATACTGCTTAAGAACGCATATTTAAAGCATGTATACTGATAAAAGTAGTAGTATTTAGCCCACAATATTTAAATGTTGAGCAAGGCTCCAGTTTTTCCTTGCTGACCTATGTAGGCTCAACTAACTCTGAAAGCATGAGCAGCTGGCCAGTCAGGCACCATGGTTATTTTAGTCACTGCATGCTTTTGGAGATAAAGCAGGCACCAACTGGCAGAGCTGTGTTTGTCTGCCACAGAGGTTTGTGGATCACTGCAGTGGATGCACCATATCTGAACTAACTGGATTTTAAATCACATTACACTTCTCATAAAGAAAAAAGGACGAGTAAAAGAAAGGATGGAGCCAAACAAAAATGGAGTAAGTACAGTTACGTTTTAAAATTTGATACTTGCAAGGAATATCTTTCTCTTTTTTTTTTCAAAATTTTCCTAATTGTGTTTCTTACTAAAGTGAATTGGTTTAAACATTATGAAATTTGAAAGTTAGATGAGAATAGTTTTACCTGAACAGATGGCAGTCTGGGCTGCCATGTCTAGTTATTTTTAACACCTTCAAGAGTTTCTGTTACCAACACATCACACTTAATACAGGAAGAGAGTCCATATGCTAGCTAGTTTAAAATAGTAATCAATCTTATTATAATAAAATATTTTTGGCAATTTTTAGATGTGATCATATAGCTAGTCTACTGACAAACAACTGAACACAAGAGTCTCTTAAATAAGGGGGAAAATAAACATATTGTTCATGTTTGTATTTCTAACTCTTTCATTTTTTTTTCTCTTTGTGTAGCTGGGGAAGAAATCAGAAGATAAAACTCATACTCTAAATATAAATATGACACTGGACACTGATGCTGAGCTCACAGC
This sequence comes from Rachycentron canadum, assembly GCA_038496675.1. NCBI lineage: Eukaryota > Metazoa > Chordata > Actinopteri > Carangiformes > Rachycentridae > Rachycentron > Rachycentron canadum. The sequence goes on from CM076653.1 coordinate 240,334, forward strand.
AGAAGATTCCCGGTCACCCTCCACAGTCATTGTCCAAGGTATGTTATGCATTCATCCTCTAACTTAGAAACTTAGATAATGTATATTCATGCTTTGATTTAAATAATTTAATAAGTCTTAAAAAGCTTATTATAAATAGGTATTACAATTTAAAAAATGTAAACACATTTGTATTAAAGGAACAGGACAAGACTATTTTGTTATTTCCTAGTTAATGTGGTCTGTCATAATTTTTCATACACTGATTATTATTATTACATGCAGGCCAAATTAAATAATTTACTAAGATCTTATCAAAAAAACATATGAACAGTTTATAATTCATTAATAATCATAAAATACTCATCTTCACACCAGGTCAGTCTGACACTTCTGCAGAGAACGGAGAACACAACACAGCGGTGCCACCTGGTTCTGTCACAGAAAAAGAAAATGCTATTAAACCAACACTCCAGATAAGTTTCAGCACATTCAGTGTCAAGAATGGTGAAAATCTGAAAGTAGAGATCCCAGTGGTTGGGCACCCAGCTCCAAAGATTGAATGGAAAAGAGATGGCCAGACAGTCAAAGAGACATCAAGGCTGGAGATTTCAACTATGCCATTGTTAACAGTTCTTCATATCAGACATGCTGCCAGAGAGCACTCTGGTCAATACTCAGTCACGGCAAGTAACAGTGCTGGGAAATTTACAGGACAAATCACTGTAGTTGTCCTTGAAAAGCCCGACCCACTCACAGCACCTGTGAGGATTGATGAGGTAAATTCTGACTATGTTATCATCTCTTGGGAGCCACCTGAATACACAGGAGGCTGTCAGCTAGACAACTACATAGTGGAGAAACGTGAAACTACAAGTACAGAGTGGCAGACTGTGTCAGCAACGACAGTAAGAACAACAATCAAAGTCACCAAGCTGAAGACGGGGAGTGAATACCAGTTCAGAGTGTTTGCAGAAAATAGGTACGGAAAGAGTACTGCAGTCACCTCTCCTGTTGTAATTGCGCAATATCCATTCAGTGTGCCGGCTTCTCCTGGCACCCCCTTTGTGTCCACAGTGACTAAGTATAGTATGGTTGTTGAATGGGAGCCTCCAAAGAAAGATGGAGGCAGCCCCATTATCGGGTATCACCTTGAACGCAAGGAGAAGAACAGCATCTTATGGACCAAGCTGAACAAGCTTGTCATACCTAATGCTCGGTTCAAAACAAGTGGACTACAGGAAGGCATTGAGTATGAATTCAGAGTCTTTGCTGAGAATATCGCTGGAATTGGCTCATCTAGCAAGATATCTGAATGTTATGTGGCAAGAGACCCTTGTGATCCACCTGGCAAGCCTGAAGCTGTTGTCATTACCAGAGAGATCATCACACTTAAGTGGACAAAACCTGGGTATGATGGTGGAAGCACCATTACAGGCTATGTTGTTGAAAAGAAGGACCTCCCAGATGGCAGATGGATGAAGGCAAACTTCACCAATCTTATTGAGAATGAGTTCACCATCACAGGTCTGACAGGAGGCCAAAGTTACGAGTTTAGAGTAACTGCCAAGAATGGTGCTGGTGTTTGGAGCACACCTTCAGAAAGTGTAACTATCATTGCTCAGGATGTTATCGAAGGACCCACAGCAATCATTGATCCAAAGTTCAAGAGTATTACTGGTGTTCAGGCCGGTGAGACATTTGTTATTGAAGCGGATTACTTTGGGAAGCCCCTTCCAGATGTAATGTGGTTGAAGGATGGAAAAGAAATTGACAAAGCAACGCCAAGAATGGAGGTCAAAAACACCCTCACTCACACAACTCTGACTGTTAGGGACTGTACACGAGTGGACGGGGGCCACTTTGTATTGGTCCTTAGCAACATTGGTGGAACTACATCTGTGGCAGTGAATGTGAAGGTCCTGGATAAACCTGGTCCTCCAGACGGGCCTCTGAAAGTGAAAGTCATCAGTGCAGAGAAGTGTAATCTTCACTGGAACCCACCTTTGAATGATGGTGGTGCCTGTGCTTCCCACTACATTATTGAAAAAAGGGAGACCAGCCGTGTAACATGGACAGGGGTGGACAATTATGTTGAAGCTGTTAGTTACAAAGTGACAAAACTGGTGCCTGGCAAAGAATATATATTCAGAATTGCTGCAGTGAATAAATTTGGTGTTGGTGAATTTTTGGAATCAGACCCCTTTGTTGCACAGAACCCTTTTACAACACCAAGTGCTCCTTCTACCCCTACAGCCAGCGCTGTGACTGGTGACTCTATAGTGCTAACATGGGAAAGGCCTGAGAGTGACGGAGGCTCAGAGATTGATGGCTACATCCTGGAGAAACGTGATAAAGAGGGTGTCAGGTGGACTAAATGCAACAAGAGAAGACTAAACGATTTGCGTTTCCGGTGTACAGGGCTCACCGAGGGACATTGCTATCAATTTAGAGTATTGGCAGAAAATGCTGCTGGTGTGGGTGCACCCAGTGAGCCAAGTGAGTATATAAAAGTCTGTGAAGCTACTTATCCACCCGGTCCCCCAACCAACCCAAAAGTGACAGACTATTCCAGCAGTACTGTGTCTCTGACTTGGTCAAAGCCAATCTATGACGGTGGAGCAGCAATTAGTGGATTTGTAGTTGAAATGAAAGAAACAGTAGATGATGAGTGGATTACATGCACACCAAACACAGGTGTGGCGGAAACAGACTTCACTGTAAAGAGACTAAAAGAATATGTGGAGTACAATTTTCGTATTCGTGCAATGAATGCTGCTGGAATTGGAGACCACGTGGATCTACCTGGGCCAGTGAAAGCGGCTGAAAAATTAGAGGCACCTGAGATTGAATTGGACACTGCCTTGAGGAAGATTGTGAATGTTCGAGCCTGTTCCACATTACGTCTCTTTGTCACCATCAGAGGAAGGCCAGAGCCGGATGTTAAATGGTCCAAGGAAGAAGGAATTCTCAGTGAGCGTGCTCAAATTGAGGTAACAAGCTCCTACACGGTGCTATTGATTGAGAACGTTAACAGAAATGATACAGGAAAGTATGTGTTGACTGTTGAGAACTGCAGCGGCTCTAAAGCAGCATTCATCAACGTCAGAGTATTGGACTCTCCCAGTGCACCAACAAACCTGGAGGTGAAGGAGGTAAAGAGAGACTCTGTAACCATCTCCTGGGAGACACCTCTCATTGATGGAGGAGCAAAGATTTCGCACTACATTGTAGAGAAGCGAGAAGAGGCTAGAAAGGCCTTCACAAGCATCTGCAGCAGTTGTGTGAGAAACTCATGCAAGATTGACAATCTCCAGGAAGGATGCTTTTATTATTTCCGTGTCTTGGCTGTGAATGAGTTTGGGGCTGGGCTGCCTGCAGAGACTGCTGAGGCTGTTAAAGTGTCTGAAGCTCCTCGACCTCCTGGCAAAGTCACACTCAGTGATGTCACTTGCAATAGTGCAAGACTTTCTTGGGAGAAGCCTGACCATGATGGAGGAAGTAAAATCACTTGTTATATAGTAGAAATGCAAGCCAAGGGGGATGATACATGGACAATATGTTCAGAGAGTAAAGCACTGGAAGCGACTATTACTGGGCTGACAAAAGGAAAGGAGTACTTCTTTAGGGTGAGTGCTGTGAATGAAAAAGGACGGAGTGAACCAAAGTCTGTGTTGGCACCAGTTACAGTAAAGGACACCACTACTGCTGAGCCCATTATTAATTTGCTCTCCAATACATTCAGTGTGAAGGCAGGGAATGATTTAAAGATTGAGGTTCCATTCAAGGGTGTACCACCTCCAACAGTAGCCTGGAAAAAAGATGGCAACGTGCTGAAAGAAACAAGCCGAGTAAGTGTACAAACATCTGACACATCATCTCAAATCATCATCAAAGATGCAACCAAGGTAGATGTCGGTGTGTATGAGGTGACTCTGACCAACTCTGTAGGAAACACATCTGCTGAAATTTTTGTGAATGTCTTTGAAAGACCTGGACCACCAAGTGACCTCAGTGTGGATGAAGTGAGCGCGGACTTTGTGTCCCTGTCCTGGCAGCCCCCACATTATACTGGTGGATCTCAAATCAGTAATTATGTTGTTAAGAAGAAAGATTCGGGGAGCACAATCTGGCAAACCGTGTCAGCTACAGTTGCAAGAACATCAATCAAAATCTCCCGTCTGACACAGGGGACTGAATACCAGTTTTGTATTGCTGCAGAGAATCGCTATGGCAAAAGCCAGTTTGTTGAATTTGAACCTGTTGTTGCCCAGTATCCTTTTAAGCCCCCTGGTCCACCTATCAACCTCCATGTAGTACAGGCTTCAAAGTCTGTAATGGTCATTGCTTGGAGCAAACCAGACAGTGATGGTGGGAGCCCTATCATTGGATACCACACTGAGTGTAAAGATCAAAGCAGTATTCTGTGGACAAAGTTAAACAGAAGCCCAGTGACGGAGAACCAGTTCAAGGTAACAAGTGTTGAAGAGGGTCTGCTATATGAGTTCCGTGCCTGTGCTGAGAATATGGCAGGTGTTGGACCCTGCAGCAAGGCATCTGATCCTGTAGCAGCAAGAGACCAGTGCGATCCACCATGCAACCTCACAGTCACCAATATAACTAACAGCTCAGTTTCCCTCTCATGGGACAAACCAGAATATGATGGTGGAGCTAAAATAACTGGTTACATTGTTGAGCGGAAAGAGCTGCCAGATAGTTGCTGGCTTAAGTGCAACTTTACCAACTTACTGGACACCTTCCTGGAAGTGACTGGCCTCACTGAGGGTGAACAGTACGATTTTCGTGTGATTGCAAAGAATTCAGCTGAGCTCTTCAGTGCACCCTCTGAAACCACAGGGCCCGTTACTGTACAGCATGATGTTGAGCCACCCAAAATTATCTTGGAGGACAAACTTAGACAGGTTGTGATTGTCAAAGCAGGAGACCTCCTCAGAATAGATGCAGACATCTCTGGACGCCCCAACCCTACAGTATTTTGGTTGAAGAACGGTAGAAACATTGGTACCAAGGGAAGGGTTGAGATAACTGCAACAAAGACGCATACCTCTCTACTTATCAGAGAAAGTGTTAGGAAAGACTCTGGACAGTATACTCTGACCCTGCAGAATACAGGTGGTACTGCATCTAAAGTTATCACTTGCAAGGTCTTAGATAGGCCCGGCCCACCTGCTGGTCCTCTGGAAGTGTCTGGACTCTCAGCAGAGAAATGCTCCCTGTCGTGGGGACCCCCTCATGAGAATGGTGGTGCAGAGATCTTGCACTACATTGTTGAGAAATGTGAAACCAGCCGTGTATCCTGGACTCTTGTGTATGATAACATGATGGCAACAACTTGTAAGATAATCAAGCTGCTCAAAGGAAATGAATACCTGTTTCGAGTGAGGGCAGTGAACAAATATGGAGAGGGTGAGACTTTGGAAAGTGAGCCCATCAAGGCAGTGGATCCCTTTACTATCCCATCTGCTCCGATGGATGTTGAAGTTACAAGTGCAAGCAATGAGGCTATGACTGTCTGCTGGAAGAGACCCGCCTCTGATGGTGGTAGCCGCATCAGTGGTTACGTCATTGAGAAGAGGGAGAAGCAGGGTGTTCGCTGGGTAAGAGTCAATAAAAAGCCAGTCTATGATTTACGGTTCAAAGCCTCTGGCCTGCACGAGGGATGTGAATATGAATTCAGAGTCTTTGCTGAGAACTCTGCAGGGCTAAGTGAACCCAGTGTCCCCTGCCCGCTCACCCTGGCAGAGGATCCAAAGTTTCTGCCTTCCCCTCCAGCAAAGCCCATCATAGCTGATTCATCCAGGTCCTCAATCACTCTGTCATGGAACAAGCCATTGTTTGACGGTGGAGCAGCAATTACAGGGTATAAAGTTGAATTTAGAAAATCAGCAGAAGAAGAGTGGACTGTTGGTGTTCATAACACAGATAAAACAGAGTTTGCAGTAAGTGGACTCACATCAGGGGCAGAATATGTTTTTACTGTCAGATCCATAAATAAGATTGGCTTCAGTGAGCCCAGTCCTGAAACAGATCCTCATGTTGCCATCGAGAAAGAGGAGGAACCCAGGTTTGATATCAGCCCTGAGATGAGGAAGACCCTACTTGTTAAAAATGGCAGCTCCTTCACTTTGGCTGTGCCTTTCACAGGCAAACCTGTCCCCAGTGCATCATGGGAAAAGGCAGATGTAGATCTGAGAATCAGAGGACTCATCAACACCACTAGCTCTGTCACTTCTATCACAGTTGAAGGGGCAACACGAGACGACTCTGGCAAATACATAGTCAAACTGCAAAATGTTGCTGGATCTGCCTCTTTGACCCTGAATGTGAGGGTCTTGGATTCCCCTGGTCCACCTGCTCATATAGTAGTTAAAGATGTGACTAAGAACTCTGCCACTGTTACCTGGGACATCCCTGAAAATGAGGGAGGAGCTCCTGTTAAGAGCTATCTTGTGGACATACGGGACATCAGCAGGAAAGGGTGGGTAAGACTTAAAGACAAATGCCGTCGACTGTCTTACAAGGTGTCTGACCTGGAGGAGGGAGGGATCTACTTCTTCAGAGTAACTGGGGAAAATGAGTATGGCATTGGTGTTCCAGCTGAGACCAAAGAAGGAACAAAAATGACAGGTATGATCTGAAAACAAATAATATACACAATGAAATGTGAATTGTTTCATGAATAATAGGATTATTGCCTAAATTCAGTGAGATGTAAAACATGTGAGAGAATACTGAGCTATATTAACCCCTTATCCTTATTTCATGGCACATTATTCTACTTGCTGTATGAAGAGTAATAAACATTTTTTACTCTCCTGTTTCAGATACAACAGACTGGGACACAAATCCTGGAGCTTAGCTTGCCTGTGGCTGAGTTAATGATCTCCTGATCTCCCTGTTGGGATCCTAATCTATTTCTCATTAACAGTACATATAATTTTGTTGTTAGTAGAGTTATAAATATTTGTGGATTGTGTTCATTGCCAGAAATATTAAGTATATATATGTCAGTTAACACTATGAAAAAAAAATCAACACTAAAACTGCTGTTGAATTGTTTGTATACTAATAAGCTGCATTAATTAATGACTCAATTTAATTTTGTTTATAGATTTTTAAAAAATGCACTGATATACTAATTTTGTTTGTTACAGCTGCAAACATTGTAGTTTTTTGGTAAAATTAAGATGCTTTGTAATGTTAATATTTTTGCTTGGACTTTTTATGGGAAGGTAAATGAATCAATTTAAACAAGCCTAACAATAAAAAACCTGAAAAACAGAGATGAACTGATTCATCGTTGTTCATGCAATATTAAGTGACATTAGAAGTTGTTACACACTACCTGAATCATGAAGATTTTGATTTTACTCTTCTCAAGAGAGAGAGGAAGAATGATCATCATGCAATGATAATGATAATAGTAACAGTAACAGCAACAACAACAATAATAATGATAATAATGATAATCATACTCCTCCTCCTACTACCAGTAATAATAATAATTATTACCCTACAAAGGAGTACTCCTATAAAGGGATGGGTGGTCACTACTGGCGTAATACATAAACTACTGGTGTATACTATATACCATATAAGTATTATGTAAGGTATAATATTTATAAAGAATTTTATTTGTGGCACTGTGATGAACAAACTAATAAGGAGTCTTTTTCTCTTAGATCACGAACTTTGTCAAAATAAAGATACTGTCACTTGAAAAAGTTGTAACTACACATTAACTCCAGTTGCAGAGGAGGACGATCCTTTAAAAAAAAAAAGGAAAATTACCATTGCTACAATGTGAAAGAACTACATTACAAGTAAAAGTCCTTCTTAATCTTAATGGAGCAAACATATAGAACGAAAGAAAAAAACTACACAAAAGTTCTTTTCCATTAAAATGTCCTGTGATTGATATTTGACATTTGATTGTTAATACTGATGCAGCAATGTGTAAGCAGCATTTTTGTTTTTACTGTTGTCGGTGCTCAAGGTGGAGGTAGTTTGAATCCCTTCATCACCAAACTTTTGACAAAATCAGCTAGTTTGACCTACTGGTTTTAAACCTAGTGGTCAGGCTCCACCTAAAGGCCAAAAAGTCAAAAACAGGTAGTGAAATGATTCCTATGAGAGAAAAAACTGAGTGAATCTCAATCATTATTCATCTTTGCATTTGTTGTTAACATGAGTCTTACTTAATAAGTCTCACATGCCTTTTTTTTATTTTAAAAATGAAGGAGCCCTTAACAATACTGATTTTGTCAAGCCAAAAAAGGTTGGAGACCACTGTTAAATCCTAAACGTGTATTTCAGGACAGTGCTTGAGTAAATGAAGTAAGTTGCTCTATGGCGCCTGTTGGTTGTTGACCTTTTTGACAGAATAACAGTTGTTTACGGATGCGAAACCATGTCAACCGTTACGTAGCTAGTACAGGAAACAGTGTGCGCGAACCAGAAACCGGAAGTAAGCAACTAGTTGTCCACTAGTTTGGTGGGCAACTATTTTTCTTTTCTTTTTTTTTTAAATCAACAAAAAGTACATATTCGAGGCGAAATTTTCAAAATGGGAACAACGGCAAGTCAACTCGGGAAGGATTTACTCTCAGAATATCAAGTAAGTGCCCGAAGCAGAGTCTCCAAAAGCAGATACTAGTTCATCGTTGAGGACGTTAACCGAGTTGGGACCAGTTGTTTTCACGCCCTGTAAGAGCCCGAGGATAACGCAGTATCTGAGCCTAACGTTTCAATATAAAAGAAAACCACAAAAGCCTCGTTTCATTTGGGGGACAATGTGGGTACCTCTCATAAACTAAATGTAAAGGTTGACATCGCTTGTCACGCTGATTGGGACAGAGCTAATGTTGTTGCTAATGTTGGACAGTAAGACAGAAATGAGACAGTGATAAAAATAACCCGGTGTGGCGAAGAAAAGCCACTGTCACCATATTAATAATGCATACTTTATCTTTTAGGAACTGACGTTTTTGACAAAGCAAGAAATTCTTCTGTAAGTGATCGACTGCATATGACACATGACGATCATGTTTCAAGTATATATAAATAAACCATTTGAACAGCTGCTTGTTGAAATGCACAGTAAAGTTGTGGCCTCCTTTGTTTAGCGCTCACAAGAGATTCACTGAGCTCCTCACTAAAGAAGAGAAAGACCTTCCAAACACCAGAGTACCAATGGAGAGGATTCTCACTCTGCCAGAGCTCAAGGTAAAATTACAGTGAAGTTAAACAGAGGAAATGTGGTTATGTGGTTGTTTTTCTGGGGCTGTCCTGTACATCGTGTGTTAGTGAGGCAGTGCCTCAATTAATGATAAACTGTGACCCTTGTACTTGTTCCTGTCCCAGTCCAATCCTTTCAGAAAAAGAATCTGCCATGTATTCTCAACATCCGAACAGAAAGATGGAAGCCTCACGTTCGAAGACTTTCTGGATCTTTTGAGTGCCTTCAGTGATTCTGCTACTCTGGAAATCAAATCCCACTATGCATTCCGTATATTTGGTAAATTCGTTGATTAGAAAATTGAGTTGGTTATTAATAATACATATTAAGGTTTTTAATCTATAAGGGAAGTAATTCGATTTCCTTTCTTTTTTTTTTTTTGTAAAGACTTTGATGATGATGGAACCCTTGACTGCAGTGATCTGGAGAAGCTGGTTAACTGCCTGACTGGGGAGACAGATGACACAAGACTAACTCCAGAGGAAATGCGGCAGCTCATCAGCAATGTGAGTTCACTGAGTCATCTTCACTTTGAAGACGTGTGGATGCACCCTTGGTGTTAAATACTGCAAGTGGATGCAGCTCAGTATACCGATGTGTCACTGGGCTGACAGCTCTGAATGTTTTTTAGATTCTTGAAGAGTCGGACATTGACAAGGATGGAACTGTGAACCTCTCAGAGTTTCAGCATGTCATTTCAAGATCACCAGATTTTGTCAGGTGAGTAAAAATCTGGTTATTGTTATTACCAATGTGTTTTACAGTTTTGTTCACTTTAACTGCAACATTTTATTCCTCCACAGTTCTTTCAAGATTGTGCTGTGAAGACCAATAGTGGACTGTTTAAATGCATCCTTTAATTCCTATATTATGGTTTTTAATGTTTGATTAGAACAATTTTCAATATTTGCCTTAAATTATATTAACATGTGAATTTTACTGTCTTAACTGTTTTTATGTGTCTTTTTGAAATTAAAAACTTTGATTTTTTTTTAAAAATATCTGTAAAGAAAATAAAAAATGTTTCCAAAATTATTTGGTAA